>JAMKQA010047106.1:0-15576 GCA_024699735.1 Posidonia australis | reverse complement strand
GTAAAAGATACATAAGAATGACTATGATTCGAGCTATGGTTCTAAAAGATACATAATTATATTCTTTTAAATATTTAATATACGTATTAACATATATAGTTTATATTGGGTTCGGTTCGGTTCGGTTAAACCGTCCTTGAAATCATAAACCGAACCATATGGTTCGGTTTGGAGATATTCCAAACCAAACCAAACCACTGAATTTGAAAAACCGAACCGAATCGCTAAAAATGGTTTGGTTCAGTTCGGTTAACCTGTTTGGACGGTTTTGGTGCCCACCCCTACTAACGACTTGCAAGTCTCTGTAGTGACAACTGAGTCGAAGGTGTCATCCTCCTCTAATAGGCATACAACTTTCCAACCTAACTGAGGGCAAACAAACAATTGAACTAAACAAGCAAATAACCTAGATAAGGAACTCATTGAACAAGCAAAGCAATAAATGCAGATAACAAGCACTTAGTCAACAAGACATGCATTTCTTGATCAAACAAAAAGGTCATTCTTAAATAACTAGATTGCTCACAACAATAGAGTCCACCACAATAGTCATAATCATCACAGTTTTGCTTCGATGACTTCTTTTTGTTTGCATATGGACTTGTTCAACAGGAGTTCTTGCCAAGTACCTTCAGCCAAGGGCATTTCAGCTACTCAGTGGTTAAAGCGCATATGCAGCAAGAACACAGCTACAGTGTAATTGAACAAGAGCCTTCGACCAGGGGCATGTCAGCTGCTCTTTGGTCGAAAGTCATATACCATGCACCTGACAGAACATCGACTTGCTATGTAACTGAACTAGAGCCTTCGACCAGGGGCATGTAAGCTGCTTTGTGGAAAGGAGGACTGTTTTGAGAACGCTTGGTGCGAATTATTGTCCAAACGATGTCAGGTGCACAATCTCATAGAGAAGTGACATTCATGGTGGCTCATACAAAATGACAACCACACCAAGACATTACAGCGAGTCAAGCATCAGATCTAGGGCATTGTTGGCATGTAAGAAACACTCTGAATTCGTGATGGCATTGAACATAGACAACAGATCCTCAACTACTTCAACTGATACTCCCCACAGCTGCGACGATCCAGGGTGCACTGGTACTTGAATAAGATCTCCATGGCGAACTTCTATTGGCTAAACCAGTTATCGGATGATGTGTTTGGTTTTCCTCCCTCTAGACTATCACCGACTGCCTCTTGGTTGGCATGTCCGCTTCTCGGATTTCCAAAACATCACCGCCTGCTTCTTGGATGATGTAATCAGTTGTCCTCCCTCTGGACCGTCATTGACTGCCTCTTGGTTGGCGTGTCCACTTTTCGGATTTCCGAAACATCCTGCTTCTCAGATGATGTAAACGGTTGTCCTCCCTTTGGACCATCACCGACTGCCTCTCGGTTGGCGTGTTCACTTTTCGGATTTTCGAACCATTACCGCCTGCTTCTCGGATGATGTGTTCGGTTGTCCTCCCTCTCGACCGTCACCGACTGCCTCTCAGTTGGCGTGTCAGCTTTTTGGATCTCTGAACCATCACTGCCTGCTTCTCGGATGATGTGTTAGGTTGTCCTCCCTCTGGACCATCACCGACTACCTCTCGGTTGGTGTGTCAGCTTTTTGGATTTCCTAAACATCACCGCCTGCTTCTCGAATGATGTAATCGGTTGTCCTCCCTCTGGACCATCACCGTCTACCTCTCGGTTGGCGTGTCCACTTTTCAGATTTCCGAACCATCACCGCCTGCTTCTCGGATGATGTGTTCAGTTGTCCTCCCTCTAGACCATCACCGACTGCCTCTCAGTTGGCGTGTTCACTTTTCGGATTTCCAAACCATCACCGCCTGCTTCTCGGATGATGTGTTCAGTTGTTCTCCCTCTAGATCGTCATCGACTGCCTCTCGGTTGGTGTGTCCGCTTTTCGGATTTCCGAACCATCACCGGCTGCTTCTCGGATGATGTGTTCGGTTGTCCTCCCTCTGGACTATCACTGACTGCCTCACGGTTGGCGTGTCTGCTTTTTGGATCTACGAGCCATCACTGCCTGCTTCTTGGATGATGTGTTCGGTTGTCCTCCCTCTGAACCATCACCGACTGCCTCTAGGTTGGAGTGTTTGCTTTTCTGGTTTTCGAACCATCACCGCCTACTTCTCGGATGATGTGTTCGGTTGTCCTTCCTCTGGATCGTCACCTACTGCCTTTCGGTTGGCGTGTTCGCTTTTCGGATTTCCAAACCATCACCGCCTGCTTCGTGGATGATGTGTTAGGTTGTCCTCCCTCTAGACCATCACAAACGGTCTCTCGGTTGGCGTGTTCGTTTCCCTGGTTTCTGAACCATCACCACTTGCTTCTCGGATGATGTGTTAGTTTGTCCTTTTTCCTAACCAGCTCCGCGTACTTCTCGGTTGGTTGATTCGTTTTTCTGCTTTGTCTTCTTTTACCAGGTGTTTTCTTTGGATCTTGTGTCAAGTCATTCTTGGGTTGGTATCCCGAACTACCCGGGCAATCCTTGTAAAGGCCGATGGATTCCCCACTCTCTTTGTTCCTTCCTTCCCTTTTGGGCTGGTAGCCTGAACTATCTGGATGACTTCCGTAACTAGTCACTTTTCAGTTGGCAAGCACCGTGAGTCTTGTCCGACGCCTTTTTCGACAAGTATGATAACCAGTCATGTCTTTTAGGAGCTGATTGCTCGTCAACTTGTTGGTATTTGTCATTTCTATTGGTTTTTTGAGCGTACCTGGTGCCACTCCTTTCGCCTTTGAATTTTCCCATCCAAAGTTTTCTCTATTCAGACGAATCCTGGTGCCATCCCTTTCGCCTTTGAATATTCCCATCCAAGGTTCGGTCCATTTGGACGAATCTTGGTGCCACCTCCTTTCGCTTTTGAATTTTGCTCCAAATGGACAGAATCAAAGCAAACTTTCCGTGTTCCTTCCTTTTGAGCTGGTAGCCCGAACTACCCGGATGACTTCCGTTACCAGTCAATTTTCAATCGGCAAGCACCATGAGTCTTGTCCGGCGCGTTTCTCGACAAGTGTGATAACCAGTCATGTCTTTTAGGAGTTGGTTGGTCGTCAACTTGTCAGCTTGTCATTTGTATTGGTTTCTCTGATGTTGGCTTTGGCTATGGCAAGACAGGACTTTTGGTGCATTCACCGACTAGTGGCTGGTTGCTGGTAGCTAACTCTTTTTTATGGCTTTGGGCGGGGTGTCTTTGTCAACCCTGAGCATTGGTCTCTGTCCCACTAGTCCTCCGACCTCGCTCAGACAGGGGCATCTGTAGACACCCCGATTTTGCAGGTCTGCAGGCTAGAATTGTGGTAGCTGGGCTTTTAAATACAAATGAACTCAAACCCTGGTTTAGTCCCAAAGCCAAAGAACGTCAAACCCAACAGCAAATGATTTGAGCCTATCTAGTGCACCAGACAGGCGCACCTATCTGGCACACCAGACAGGCACACCTCTCTGGCACACTAGACAGGCGCACTTCTCTAGCGCACCTATCTAGCTTTTAATCACAAATGAATTCATTTAGCCCATGAAAGCCCACCAAAGCCAATGAAAGCCCATTAAATCCACCAAGGCCCATGAAGGCCCACCAAAGCCCATGAAAGCCCATTAAGCCCACTTAGGCCCATGAAAGACCTGCAATATTTCAACCCATTTCTTCTTCTTCTTTCAACCCAACAACCACACCTCCAGCCATTCTTCCATGATTCAGCCACAACCCATCATTTCCCTCCATTCTCATCTCATCCAGCCTGTCTCACCATGTTGCCCAGCAGCAGCCAAGCTCGAGCCCTCCATTAACTAGGGTCATCGGATGCATTGTCACGAGCTTGGATGGCCGTCGATCATTGTCGACGCATGGCCAGGCAGCAAGGAGGGTGCATGGGGGACAGCATGGTGGTTACGAGGTGCTAGTTTGTTAGGGGAATCTTTAGTTGGTTACGGATTGGGCTGGTTGTGAGAATTTTGTTACGTGTTGTTGGGTTGTTACAGTGGGTCGCCAGTGTTCCGCCTATAAAAGGAGTAGCAGTGTAAAAAAAACAAAGAAAGAGGAGAGCGAGAGAGAAGGGGAGGAAGAGATGGAGAGAGAGTTCCTAGAAGAGAAAGGAGGTTCGCGGAGGTGAGGAACTGGAATTTTCAGCTTCTTCTGGCGAGCTATGAAGGCAAAGTGCATTACCAGGTACGCCCTTCTCAGACTTCATTTCACTTCAATTTTAGCTTCCTAGGACTCCCTCTGTTTTCCTTGATCGATTCTAGTAGGGCCAGAGGCCTCCTCTGGTCGGAATTAGCCCCTAGGCCTCGCCGGAGTTGTTTTCCAATGGCCTAGGTGGGGGTGCTGGTCCAGGGCTTGTCTCTGGTCCCAGGAGTTTAGGTCCACCTCTCCTGGTCTCCCTCTTGCTTCTCCACCCCTCAAATTCCCGCTCCAGCCACTGCAGAAGCCTCCACCAGAAAGTCACCGAAGTCGCGCCAGCTCGCCATCGCCGGGGAAGATGACTGAAGCCAGTGAAGGGACGCGTGCCTCCAGCATTGTCGTGCCTCTCTAAGCCTCCAGGATCATTCCACGGCATGCCCCCAGTGCTCCGGAGTCTTCGGATTTAAGCCACGTGCCTTGGACAGCCACCGCATTCGAGCTCACCGGAGAAGGATCGCGTCGACAGTGAGCTTAGTTCGAGGATAGGGGGAAGTGTCCCATTCTCACTTTTGGAGGAAGGCAAATGTTCCTCTCGACGTCCCACAGCCTCCAGGAGCTCAGAGACGCGCGCCGTAGCCCTCTAGTAGCCCCTTTCTTCTCTGGCACCGTCACCAGAGTGCCCCAACGACGAGGGAGTTGGGTAGCCTCCTCCGACTGTCGAGCCTTTGATCCAGACTAGTGGATCATCCTCTCTTCTTCCCTTCTTGCTTTCCATGGGGTCTGATCTTAGATCAGACCATGGGATAGCCCTCTAATAGCCTCTCCGGCGGTCGTTGACGGCGTAGCTCCGTCGTCGGCGGCCATTGATCCTTTTTCTTTTAAAAAAATAAAAAAAAATAGTTTTCTTTAAATAAATTTCTGGAACTTTTGATTTGTTACATTTAGGCCCTTTTTTTATTACAAGTAGGTCCTTTCTCTTACAGTTAGGTCCCTACATAATTTTTTCTTTAAATCGTTTGAATAAAGTTTTAACTGAAAATATTGCAATGTGCCCCCTGAGTTTTCCTAATAATGTTTTCCAGGTTTAAAAATTTGATAAAAAGCCCCAAAGTTTCTTTTCATGCATTTTAATCCACCATTTTTGCATAAAGAACCCTAAACTTTTCTGAATGCTTATTTCTATGGTTTAAATTGCATTTTGACTCCTGAACTTTTTTGAAATTACTCTGAATGCATATTCCCCTGGTTAATTTGCATTTTAGCCCCTGAACTTCTCTAAAATTATTCTGAATGCATGTTTCAGTGGCAAAATTGCATTTTGACCCTTAAAAACCTTCAATTTGACCAAGAATGCACAATTTCGCACATTTGACCCCAGTTTTCTTCAAAATTACATGAAATGTGTTTTTCTATGTATTCTTGATGATTTGGCTTCAGAAATTCAGCTTTCATTCAGAATTTGGGTTTTTGCACAAAGGCCCTTGGAATTTTTTATTTTCACACCTTTGCATGCATTTTGCACCTTCTGTTGCTATTTTTCATGCATGTTTGCTCGTTGTGTTGTGCCCGCATTCCTAGCTCATTTCAAGCTTGGTTTTCTCATCGTTTCTCGGATTTTTTTCGATTTCCCCGTCTTTTGACTTGATTTGGCTTTCCATCGCCTGAGGGCGTACATTAAAAGGCTTAGCAAAGCCAACATTGTCCCGAAAGAGGATTATTTTCCCAATTTGATTTTCTCGGATTTCTTCGAGTTTCTGCTGATTTGAGTGACACTTTCCGAGAATTTCTCGATTTTCACGATTTTCCTCATCACCCACGGGCGTACAGTAAAGCGGTATTCTCAATGCCTACATTTGTCCCTTGGATTAACTTTTTCCATTTATTTCATTTCTTCTCTTTGATTTGGCATGTTTTCTAGTCATCTTTAGCATGAGCATTTAGAATAGACAAGCACACACTCATTAGACCATTGGCAAGTAGGAAACCTAGAAAGACTGAGTTCCTCGGGCGCATGGGGGTGGCTAACCCCTTCCCCATGCATAACCAGAATCTTTACCCTTTCTCTGGCCCTGCATTGATTTGTGCATTATATCCATTAGGCACAGAGCACACATGTTTTCTGCATCTTGTTTGCTTCTTGGTTTTCTTGTGTGTTTGGTTTTCCTCATCTTTCCATTAAAAGACTAGGTGGCGACTCCTTTCCTTATCCTTTCTTATCTTCCTTTGGTGTTTCTGAGTCTAGTCTTCTTCTCCAAATTCACCATCTTCGCCGTGACCGTATTGGGACTCCTCGTGTGCTTCCACGCACCCGGTAAAGGAGAGCCATGCAGGGTTCCACCGGCATGGTCATAGTATCTTCGCTGATGATTGTTTGAATGAATTCAATATTTTCTTGCTGTAATCTGAGCAATGAAGTTGCTGTCTGAAACTGTAAAAACACGGGTGTGACTCTTCAGTGGATTGATCTAGTGCAAGCATCCAACGTGATCTCAAAGCATGGTCATCTAGCATGAGTCACCAGCATGCAAACAGAGGTTTAGAACTCAGATAGTGTTACAAAGCACTTGTTTACTTGATTTACTGGTTCTCCTTGGGTTTCTTGCTTTCCGATTTGGCTTATCTGCATGTTTTACGCATCATGGCATGGCATTAAGTATATTGCCTATGGGCATACAACATTTGGCATTTAAACGCCTACATTAGCCACATATGTGAGCCGACTTAGCCAAGAAAGACTGATTCGTTGGGCGTATGGGGGTGTCTAACACCTTTCTTTTGCGTAATAGGAGACCTTATCCTTTCTTTGGCACGTAATGACCTATATGTCACATCCATTTGGCACGAATTATCGCATATGCATGCTTGCATCGCTTTTATCACATTTTTTCCCTTGTTTTCATTTTTCCTTATCTTCCAATTTCGATTAGACTAGGTGGCAACTCCATTTCCTTATCCTTATTGTTTTGATTTCGCATTTAGTGTTTTCAAGTTGAGTATTCTTCCTTAGATTCACTATTTCACCATGACCTTATCAGTTCGTGTGTTTGGCCCTCCTATGCCTCGTGCAAATTTAGTCGCCAATATAGTCACAGGAACTGGCAACTCCATTGGGGAAATCAAACTCTGAGTTTTGTTTTGGCTTTTCCTCGCTTGCTTTGGATTTTCAATTGCTTGTTTGCTTCCCTTGCCTTGCCTTCTCTTTTTAGCATTGTCTATGCCCTATTTTTTGCTTGACATTATATTACATGCTTTTTGCTTGGTGGTTGTTTTTCTTCATACATTTGCTATGCCATCGCACTCACATATGGCATGTTGCATGCCTTTTGATTTGTTACATGTTTTTCCATTTTCATCATCATGTCAACACAATACTCGCACATGTCATGGTCATGCCTTTTGCTTGTTTTATGCTTGCTTATGTGCAATGATTCGATATCTCTATCCCCTTTTTGTGTATGCCATGTCTAGGAGAGTAAAGACGTGTTTGCCTTCCCTCTTGGTTTAATTTAAAAAACACAAATACAAAAAAACAAGCAATATGACACAACTAGAGACAAATCCGCACTTTCCCTCCCTTGACTTAATAAAAATACAAGTAAAAAACATTGTGCATATTTGCACAATTGATCATATAGGTGCATGCATCTTCTTCTCTCTAAGTCCACCTACTCAGTTTGAGGACAGTTCTAGTTACCCATCCTATGACTTTAGTGTGAGACGTATTGTTAGTCTGTCCCCCTTATCTACGGCCATATCGATGTTAGTAGAGGGTACAATTTTGTACTACTATAGGAGTCGAGGCCACCAATACACCAATGCTCATCACCAGAACTTTGGCTAGGAAGAGGGATGAGACCTCAATTTCTATACTAAGTTGGAGACCTACATACCCCTGAAAGAGTCTAGAGTAGATAGCCTACTAGGACATACTTAGTTGGTGAGAGAGTGTATTTTAGAAGCATTCATGTGCATGTGTGCCATTTATGCCACCATAATAACCATTGCATTTTGCCTTTTCTTCCTCCCTTTGGGTTTTGACACCTATTTGTTGCTTTTATTCCAAGTCAGCTTAGTTGAAGCTCGTGTGTTCCTTTTGCTGACTCCCTCTTGCGACCCCACTTCTTGATCATCTTTTCACGAGCTATTCGTCATTTCCAACGATAGCTTGTCATAGGCTTTGTCCCTCCATTTACTGTTGCAGCCCTATTCATACTCGCTCACAGTCAACCATGGCCTAACATGTCAGCTAGCCTCACCCTACTACTGCTCTAGAGGAGATCCCAGTTTTAGTCCCTCCTTCCTTCACTTTGACCTCATTTGCTCCCTCTTCGCTTCATGCTTACCAATTCTAGGTGCACGGGGGCTATCTCCCTCTTGTTGTAGGATGCTAGCAAACCATGACCACTCCGGAGCCCATCATAGAGTCTGTCACAGTGATTGTCACTTGAGCTCCGAAGATGCTAGTGTCTTTCCCTCTCTAGGGCCCTGTTTCCTTTGACACCCAGTTTGTTGCGACAACTTCTGTGATAGATTCTTTGCCTTCTCGATAGTCTAGTTTCTAGCTGCCTTTTGCATCTATCCCGTTCTCACTCTTGGCTCTTAGTACTATTGCCAATAGGTCTCCGACCATGTAGGTGCAGTATCTTCTGGCCCTCGCCTAGAAGCTACATGGTTTGGCCCTTTCAGTAGATCCTACTTTGGTCATGTCTATCCCATTTGTTCCCAAAGTCCCTCTAGAACCTACTCCTATGTTACAGGCTGCACCTACTACACCGCTACCTCTAACATCGCCATAGCTTTTCACTACCGCAACGATGGGGGCATTGACTCTGCCACTTGCACTATCACTTCACTATCCTCAGCATGCTATTCTATCATTTGGTAGCTAGCCCTTTAGTATGGTTGGAGCGTAACATTCCCTGAGTCCATTGCCTGGAGCAGTACCAGTGAAATAGCTACTGCTCCCATACTCTGCACCTTACACAATACAACATGCCATCCATCCTTCTCCCTTGCATTAGACACATGCTTAAGCATTCAAACCACTACACTCGACACACATGCACTGGTACGCTGACTATCATGCCATGACATTAGGTGCTATGATGGTGTATCCAGAGGAGCACCTTGGTGCAACCTACACGACATGCACAAGATCCACCTCAAGTACACCAACCTCAACAACAGTGACCTCAGACGCTTTTCTTGCAAGGACGAGTGATCTAGAAAGAATACTACATGTAGTGCAGGCAGGGACATCAGCCCTATCAATTCTGAGACCTCCGTTACTTTCTAGAGGCGACACTCCCTCCGAACTTCCATATCTTGGAGTTTCAAAATTAAAACAGTAATAGCTGCCCCATTTCCCACCTCAAGACGTACTGTGGAGATCTTGGTCAATTGCAGACTAAAGAGAGGTTGCTCATCCACTTGTTCCAGAAAATTCTTACTAGGCCCACACTCAAGTGGTTCATTTCACTAGATATGGCTTCCATTAAGATTTGGAACGACCTTAGTAAGGCATTGTTAGAGTAGTATTCCTTCAACTTGGACCTGATCTTAAAGTGGGAGGATTTGGTCACCCTTCGACAGAGATCATAAGAACCGTTCGAGGAGTATGTCGGTCACTGACATGCTTTGGCTTCACAGGTCAGAGATAGACTCTTTGACGAGGAGTGTATTGAGATGATAATCCATGGGACACAGCCAACAACCAGGGCTTTGTTAAGCATACAACCTATCACTAGCTTTGCATCTCTAATCTGGGCAAGTGGCTGGGTGGCGAGCTCATTTTGTAGAGGTAGCTTTCCCACTCTCACCGCATTTGCAAAGTAGGCCACCGCATCTAGCAGCACCACCAACAACAGTAGCAACAACAACAACAACGGCTCGGGCACTGGCAACTCTAGGGGGAGGGATCCTCCCAAGGCAGCTCTTGCATATATTGGATCCTCTACTACATTTGGGAATGTGGTGAATTCGCCCACCAAGCGTCAGGTAGTGTATGCACCTGCACATAGGACACCGTACACACCTCACATCACCACCATCGCCGAACTGGTGTACCTTGTCACGCCAACCAAGCAAGGACAACACACTAGGTAGACACGACCCCAACGTGTTGAGCGTGACTACACTCCACCGATGGAGCCACTCAGTGTCATCTTTCCCAAGGTGGCGTCACTTTTGAGGCTTCTTGATGTTTGCCCACCATCAAACCCACTTCCATAGTGGTACAATGTGAATCAGTATTGCAGTTTCCATCGAGCTGCGGGGCATTCGATGGACAATTGCCTCTGGTTGCGGGATGCTATTCAAACTTTGATCTACCGTAAGGTCATCATCATCAACACCCAAGAGGTAGAGTTGGTGCCTACGCTAGCACCAGCACCATCACTAGTATGAGTACATCCTAGTGTAGTTAGCCAATCTTTGTCTGAGCTCGCGAGTTTGGGAGTAGTAGGGACATCGAGAGTCCATTCCATCTTTCTCTCTAGGTCCACCATGTTTGTACTGGACCCTTTAATTTGATTTATGATATTTTTGCACCCTTTCCTCTTCATCTCTATCAGACAGTTCTTGCCAACTTAGCATCGACAATCAACATGATCTAGTTGACTATAAAGTCAGAATGTGTTGTTGCACAACCCATCGTGCAACCCTAGATTCCTACAATAGTCCACCTCCTTGCCAAGCCTGAGACAAAATCCACTCAGCCAGTTTCACCTCAAAGTAACCCAACAACTTCACCTTCAAACTTGTCAGTAGCCCTATTGGAGCTGACGACTCGAACACCTGTGGTCATTAGCTTGACCAGAGACACCCACCATGTACCTTAAATCACATGTTCAGGCAGAGTGTACAAGCTTTTAGCCTTAGTGGCAAAGCCAAACCATCCAGCACCTATTCCCCCTCAACCAGAGAGTCAGCCTAAGTCCTCTTCATAGGAGACCTCAGACAAATCCACTGCAGCCTCCACCAAAAAAGACCAACCCATAGCAGACATTACCGTCCAACTTAAGAAAGTCATTGTAGACATCTCCATATGGGATCTTATCTACGCTTCTATTGAGCATAGAAAGGCATTCCTCAGGGTATTCTAGGCTACCTATGTTTCACCTTCCATAGAACCAAAAGCCCTGGAAAGTATGGTGGCCATGATTTGCAACACTGTGGGTTATCTCCTTCTCCAGCTAGGAGTTACCTCTAATAGGGATTAACCACAATCAGTCCTTGTTCATCATTATGTAGTATCAGAGTTTCTGCATTCCCTTTACACTACTAGATTATGGAGCAGGCTTAAATGTCTGCACCTTACGCACTGCAAGCAAAATCAGATTCAAATCAGAGGACATTACTCCAACTGTGAAGGGGTTGATGGCCTTTGACAATACTCACAACGATGCTCTAGGGATCCTGGTTATTCCCCGTGTTGTTAGTCCAGCTGAGATTGACGTAGAGTTCTATGTCATCGATCTTGAGCCTTCATTCAATCTCTTACTTGGGCACCCTTGGTTGCACAGGCTCCAAGTCATCCCCTCAACCCTTAATTGTATGATTAAGTTCTATTAGGGTGATAAAATCATTGTCGTCATGGCGGAAAACATCGAGAAAGAAAGGGTTGAAGCTGTCTCTTCTGTTTCTCTTCAAACTATCCCCTTCGACCCCAAACCCTTGAATGTATTGTATTATGTTAATTGGTTTGAGGTGGTTAACTACATTCCTACTCTTGAGCGTGCCAGCTATCTAGCCATTCATAGCAACCCTTTTTTGATGGTCGAGAATCTATGTTGTCGATGGGGTTATGAGAAAGTAACACCTCTCGAGCAGTACGACCAAGGAATTGCTGAGCCCATCGTAACTGAAGAGAGAAGAGAGTTTGAAGGCCTTGGATACGAGTGGAACCCATTGAAAGATGGATACCAACACTCGCTCAAGTAGAAGGAGTTGTTCACCCCTTGGGATCTTGCTAACTTTATCAGCGTGGGTATCCTACACCCAAATTAAGGCTAGATGACAGTAGAGGCTCAGCAATCATTGAACACACCACAACATGTAAAGGAATGGGTCTATGTTGAGGACTACTATTTAGCAGTTTTACTAGTTGCAGTAGTTTCACTAGTTTGGTAGTTTCATAAGTTTTAGTAGTTTCACTAGTATTAGTAGTTTCACCAGTATTAGCAGTCTCACCAGATTCAGTAGCTTCAACAGTTTTAGTAGTCTCACTAGTTGCAGTGGTGTCACCAGCTTCATTAGTTTCAACAGTTTCAGTAGTTCCATCCACAACAATTTCAATTGTTTCACCCACAGTAGTTGCAGCAATTACAGTAGTCTCACCAGTTTTGCCTACAACAGTTTCAGTAGTTTCTCCCACTGTATTTCTAGCGGTTCCAGTAGTCTTGTCACTGATTTCAGCAGTCGCAGTAGTTTCTGTAGTTTCATCGCTAGTTTCTGTAGTAGATCATTTGGGTGCACTGCTACAACAACTAGTACAGTTGTGGATGTAGGTAGCAACCTGTGCTATGGGCCCCTCAGAGCCAGAAACCTAGAAAAAGGAGCAGATTTACGGACACTACAGAGACCTCCCTTATGACCAAGAGGAGGGAGCAAAAGCAGAGACTTGCATCAATAGCATACTCAATGATATAAAGGTCCTCTTTCAAGAACAATTGACAGTATTAGTAGAGGATGTAGAGGAAGAGCTCAGGAACAAGGAAAAGCTATAATCGTAGAGCTCGAGCCAGCACAACCCCCAAGGCAGCAAGACCAGTCATCCATCATGATCCTAGAAGAATTAAAGTCAACATGCACTAGACTAGGGGAGTTAATCTCCTAACAGCTAGAAGACAGATCTAGGTGGTATTACCAGCTCAAGCCTCACCTTAGGGGTGAGCCTAAGAAAAACATCTTGAGTTAGGCTCAAGAGGGAGCGTAGGTGATAGCAATCATATTAGTCAAAATTAGGAAAGTCGCCCAACTATAGTACCCTTTGTAAACGTAGTAGAAAAAACCAAAAACAGAAAACTCCTAAAAACACCAAAATACAATTGAGGATGCAGAAGAAGCAGAGTGACCTAATCTATTAGCAGGTCCAAGAGCAGCAGAGCTAGGGGTTGCATGATGCACTTACAACAACACCAGGATCAGTGTGACTATTTTGAGGCATCATCAAGGGTAGAGCTCCAGGCATGTTTGCTCCTTGAATGTCATGGATCTGTCCTTTCAACTGGAGATCCTATCTGAGCTCATTGCATATGAAGATGAGGACAAAGTAGGCATCGATGGAAATGATGAAGTACCGCTTGAATTCCATCACCATGATAATGGCCCAGAGGGGCCGAACCTGCATGTCGAAGAAGAGATAGAGCTTGTTAACATTGACACAGCGGAAGACATCAAAGAGTATGCATCAGTGCCAAGCTCTCATTGCAAGCGAAAGTAGAATTCATAGCCTTTATAAAGGAATACACAGTTGTCTTTGCCTAGAGTTATGATGATATGGTTGGATTAGATGTTGAGGTAGTCATGCATACACTACCTCTCAAACCAAATGCAAAGCCAGTCAAGCAGTAGCTTAGGAGATGGTGATCATAATGGCTCTTTAAGCTTAAGGAAGAGATCATGAAGCTGCTCAAGGTCAACTTTCTCAAGGTCGTCCTCTACCTAGAATGGCTTGCAAATGTCATACTAGTGTCAAAAAAGACGAGTGGGTCTGCATGTGCATTGATTACAAAGATTTTAACAAAGCGAACCTGAAAGACGACTTCTTGCTATCTTACATTGACGTCCTAGTTGACAACACCACTGGGCACAAGATGTTGTTGTTCATGGATAGTTTCTCAGGATTCAACCAGATCAAAAAGGCAGAAGAAGATATGAAAAAGACATCTTTTATCACCCCTTAGGGAGTCTTATACTACAAAGTGATGTCATTCGAACTAAAAAATGCAGGCACTACATATCAAAAAGCAATGACAGCACCATTCCATGACCTTATGCACCAAGAAATTGAGGTTTATCTGGATGATATGATTGCCAAAGAGTTTGAAGATTACCTCTCTTACCTAAGGGAGCTATTCGACTGCCTACGAAAATATAAGCTCCGTCTCAACCACAACAAATGTGTATTTGGTGTATCTTTCACCAAGTTTCTCGGATATATCATCAACTAAAGGGGAATCGAGGTAGATCCCAATAATGCTAGAGCCATCATCAACATGCCTCCCCCACAACTAAAAAGGAGGTTTGAGGTCTACTAGGGCGAGTACAGTACATCAGCTAGTTCATTGCACAACTTACTCCCATTTGTGAATCAATCTTCAAGCTCTCAAGGAAGAACACACAGATCAATTGGAGTGAAGAATGCCAAGCTACATTTGACAAGATCAAGCAGCTATTGACCAAACCTTTGGTGCTAGTTCCACCCACACTGGGATGACATCTGCTTTTGTATCTCTCAGTTTTGCAACACTCCATGGGTACAATCCTAGGCTAGCATAACGAATCAAGATGCAAGGAAAGAGCTATTTACTACCTGAGCAAGAAGTCTAATGACTACAAAGCCAAGTACAATACAATAGAGAAGGTCTGCCTATCCCTTGTCTGGGCCACCCAACAGTTAAGGCATTACATGATGATGTACCCTGTTTTGCTCATGTGTAGACATGATCCAAAGAAGTACTTGTTCCTGAAGCTAGCATTAGTAGGCAGGTGCATCATGTGGAAGGTTTTGTTGTCTCAGTATGACATTACCTTCATCACGTAGAAATCCGTGAAGGGACAGGCTATGGCAGATCACTTGGTTGATTTACCCTTGCCAAAATATACACCATTGCAGTTACAGTTCCTAGATGAGGACATCCTATTTCCCTCGGAGGACTTAGAGCCCAGAGAATCACATGACAAGCGACAGTCGTATCTGTATTTTGATGGGGCCATCAACAAAAGAGGCGTGGCCATTGATGTAGTATTGGCAATGTTGTAGGGACAGTTGATTCCTTTTGCAAGAAAACTGGCTTTTGAGTGCACCAACAACATAGTAGAGTATGAAACATGCACCTAGGACTATAGGCTGCACTGAAGCACGATGCACGAATGTTGCAAGTTCATGGTGATGCAATGCTGGTCACCTCCCAGGTCAACGAAGATTGGAAGACCAAGGACTCGAAGCTTATGTCATACCACACTAATCTGCTAAAGCTCATTGCACAATTTGAAGAGATCCGCTTCTTCTTTATGAATAGAGCTAAGAACGCCTATGTAGATGCGCTAGTGTAACATTTGTGCCTGGTTTTTTCCATTTAATATAAACCATGGAATTTCTTGTAATTATTTGTGTATGGTTTATTAATGGTAAATCCAGTTTGTGTTTGTTGGCTGTGGGCTCCTTTTGTGTTTTGTGCCCCTGGTTTCTCCCCTGTGGTGTGTTTTCTTTGGCTAG
>JAMKQA010047105.1:0-22242 GCA_024699735.1 Posidonia australis | reverse complement strand
CGTTTTTGCCACGGTATGCCGGAAAAATGCTTTATTTTTCACATCACGAGAAAAACGGTATGCCGATTTTTGGGACGGTATGCCGTTTTTGTTTTGCAATTATTCCTTTTTCTCTTCTGTTCCGGAGTGCCGCTGTATCTTCCGAAAATCCCTGGAACGGTATGCCGTTTGATTCACGGTATGCCGTTTTTGATTTGTCTTGAATTTTTGCGGAGTTTTGATTAATATTCTGATATTTGCTGGAACGGTCTGTCGCTCTTGATGCCGGTATATTTTTGAATTCATGCTAAGATACTTTAAATCTTTTTCACGTTATAATGTTTATGAAAATAAGCATAATTGAATAATCATCAAAATTAATGTAATATTTCTAACACTACTGAAAACAGGCTGCTGCGCCTGTTAGGTGCGCCAGACTAGTGCGTCAGTCTGGTGCGCCACCTAGGTGCTTCTATGTGGGCCAGCTAGATGTGCCAAAGCAAATACAAAAATCTATGCATTGTAAAGTCACATATTAATGCAGCCAGTAAATCATGCCACGTAAAATCCTTTACAAAACTTGGAAAACATGCCTTAAAAAGAAATGTGAATGCAATAACCAGTGGACCTTGTGCTCAAGGGCTGGTAGCCTCACATATGATCACAAGCTAAATGGAAGATGCAGGATTCAGCCATGCTACTGAATCATTGGCTGATGCATTGGTTCTCCTTGTTGGAGTAAAATGCAACCAACCTACCAGATTCTGATCAAGGACTGATTATCCAAAGAGATAAAACGACTAGGAAACAATCTTGTTTAAATCTGAAAACATGCATGCAAGACCATGAAGTATACAAGAACAAGCAGTAAAAGAATCGGGCTCAAAATCATTCAGAAAACCATGCAAACAGATATGCCAAAGTGAATGTTTCACTCTCTGACCAGTCTGGTGCTCCTACATGGGGCGCCAGAGAGGTGCGCTGGAGAAATGCGCCGCTCTGGTGCGCCATATAGGTGCTCTCCAGAAAATCTGGATCAGACTGTAATCTGATCCAGAACCTGACCCAGAATGAAGATGGATGATTTATGCTAATGTAGGTTGATTCATGCGATTGTTAAGAATATGATGGAATGCGTCTGATCATAGCTATCTTATTTGCACAAGATAATTAAATGGGTTCATGCAAAAGATTCAAACATGGAATGAATAAACCCAACATGACATGCTGTAACTAAGATCATATCAAGAACATAATAAAGAAAAGATTGCTCATGCAAACGATGCAATGTAGATTTTTACACTTGAAATAAACTAAACATGCTACAATCAAAGCATAGATTTGCATGAAGAGCATCTTGCAAAAAAGACAAATAAATTCATCGCAAAATCTTCATGTAGATACAGAAAGAATCAGACCTTATATGGAGCTCTTAACATGCTATTCCTTGCAAAAGAACAAGAGATTAATGGAAAGGTGAAAGGCCTACCTTGTCTGAGATGGATGTTCCTTCAGGAAAGAAAAGAAAGACCCAAGATAATAAGCTCATTGATGCTTTGGAAGGGTTTAGAATGCCTCTGGATGCAAGAAAAAACTTGAGTGCTCAAGTGGATGGTTGCAGAATTCTGGAGAAGGCTAGTGCAGCTATATGTCTCTATCTTTCAAGATGATTCAGCCCCTTCAAATGGTTGCCTATAGGGTCTATATATAGGAACTCCTCATGGGTAACTCCTAGGACAACAAGGAGCCTCGTAGACGAAAAGTCTGGAAGATTCCATGACATATTCGCTGGTAGAGGTAACAACCATGGGAGGTGGAAAGCCAGCAGCCAACAGCCTGAGAAATGGTTGGGCGCCTGGTATGTGCGCCTGGGATGTACGCCGGGTTGGTGTGCTAGCTAGGTGTGCTGGCTAGGTGTGCTAGCTAGATGTGCTAGCTAGGTATGCTAGGTAGGTGTGCTAGCTAGTTATACTAGGTAGGTGTGCTAGCTAGGTGTGCTAGCTAGGTGCTCTCTCCTACCTATCTGGATTTTTAGTTGGGCTGCGGGCTTGCTATAGGTTTAGGGTTGGCTCAAGGGTTAACTACATCCAAAGCAACAACTGGAAAGTTTATCTATGAGTCACCTCAAAATAAGGGTGTCTACACATCCTTAAAAATCAAGAGTGAAAGTTTACTTAATAATTTCAGTAAGTTTTGATTAAAAAATCTATTGATGTAAGTAAATATAAAATTGAAAATGTGCATAAAAAAGGTATTCCATATGTAATTGTTTTGTTGGAGCTATTAATAATAAAAATATAAATTTATCATTAAGAAGGTAGCAAATGGAAGATGAATTTCCAAAGTCAAAAATGGTTGGACTCCTAAGACTAACATAATTTGACTTAAGATAAAGTAGGAACCAAAATCTTTACTTGTTCCAAATGAAATAGATGTTTGAAAACATCTTGGAGGAGTAGTGTAACGACCCATGCCGTTACCACCAAATCAAATAGCTTAATTAAAAACTAAACATAATTTATATGTCAAATTTTACAAAATAATTAAAGACTATCTATGATATCTAGATTACCAATAATCTGTAGTGTGTGGCTAGTGACCCTAGTTATATACACCAGTGAAACACCAACTAACTGTCTACACCTATAGCTGAATATACCAAAGAAAACACGTGAGTGACCAGAAAGTCACCCAACACACACTTCATGAAAAACCACGAGAAAATTGGATGACAACAACAATATAAAAGTCTTGTTAGAATTTAAAACAGTTTCTAAAATTATTTTTCATTTTCACCAAATCCAACGGAAATCATCCATATAGCAAAACTAGCCCTACTAGCCAAAAATCGTGGAAATATGCACAGAAAATTAAAACCACACGTTGAGTCGAGTTACCGGTGCCAAGTAACCCACTTTGGCCATAAGCAATCCACCGAAGGCCACCTTGGAATCTGCACTGCCACAAATAGTCACCTTGTGGAGAGGTCTACCTGTCTTGACGTTCCTCCACCTCAGAAACCCTCAAAACGCTAACCTCACACCCGAAAAGCCTATTCACCCTACTACTAGGTGAGTTGTCCTGCTACCTAAGGGACAGACCACAGGATATGCCTTCTTAACATTCTACTTGATGCTCGAACTCTACTCTTAGGCTTTGACAACACCTACCACAACTCAGTACTTGTAGTAATCAGGGTATCACGTCCAGCTACTTAGGAGTCTCGTACCTCCCTTGTTTGCTACCACGATATCACTAAGTATGGACAGTACTCTGAGTCTCGGTATCCAAAGCAATCGGAGTTTCACACCTCCAGGTACAGACGACACCTCGACTCGTGGACCTCAGCCTCGGCCTCGTGAACGACAATTCAGGAGTTTTATACCTCCGAGATTCGACAGACACTTGCCTGTAGTCTCTTGGTCTCTGACTTCAACCAAGGTGACGCACCCGACCAATCGAGGATGTTGTCACACCCTCTGGTCTAGACAACCTAATCCATCGATCTCTTGGTCCACCAACCAGAAAACCACGGAAAATCCTTTCTAAAATATTATCATATTTTCCTTGTAAATCATTTTCAAACCATTTATAACATGCTAGGTTGCTTATGAATCAAAACATTATCGGACAGTAATCAAAAATGCCAGACTCAAATCGTCATGGCACCAATTCAGGGTCTGCAATTGACACGAGGCCTCCACGCGAGTGATCCTGAACTTCCAGAACTCAAGGCACAAGTCCAATCAGCACCCAACACGATTCAAAATCCAATATCTTGTTACAAAGCACAAAACTTGACAAATGATAAACCAAACTGAAGGAAATTATACAAGTTTCATTTAACACCAAAAACATAAGGTTTCATGCTATATATTTTGAGAAATCATTGAAAACACCTCAAATGAACAGTACCAACCTGTAGACAGCCCAATTTTTGCAGGATTGCAAGTAGTCTCTTCTGGAATGAACTTTTGGTTGTTGGGCACTCAATTACTTTTCCCAAAGCCAACTTGACATCTTACCCTAATTTCATCCACAAAAAACTAGCCTAAGCCTCTGTTTTAATCCAAAAAAAAACCTAGAGGACGTTCAATACACTAAACCATATCCTAAACCCTAGTTATGTCTCAAACCAAATCAAACCCAAGTAAATCTTAATAAATCCTAATTCTAATAAACCGTAATCCAAAATCTTAATAAACCCAAAACCTAGCTTAAACCCTAATCCAAAACCCTAAACCTAGCTTAAACCCTAATCCTAAACCCTAATCCAAAACCCTAAACCTAGCTTAAACCCTAATCTTGAACCCTAATCCAAAACCTTAAGCCTAGCCTAAACCCTAATCCAAAACCCTAAACCTAGCTTAAACCCTAATCCTAAACCCTAAACCTAAACAAGCCCTAACCATTTCCTACTCTATCCTAACAACCTATAAGAACCTTAACCGCTTAATCTAACAACTCTAACAACTTCCCACTTAATCTAACAACCATAACCACTTAATCTAACAACTTTAAAAACTTCCCACTTAATCTAACAACTCTAACAACTTCCCACTCAATCTAATAACTCTAACAACTTCCCACTCAATCTAACAACTCTAACAAACTTTTTTAACAACCTTAACCACTTCTCTAACCACTCAACCATATAGCTCTATAAATACCCCATTTTCAACTTTAAAAAGGAGGGAGAAAAAATGGGGAAAAAGCTTGAAAAGAAGAAAAAAACTAGAGAGGAGAGAAACCAAGAGAAATTACTCAAACCAGTGCAGTCAAAGCAGCCTAGGGAGGTTCAGATCATTGAGGAGACTCGGAGAGGGGACAATTCATGGTTCAAGTCAGCTTTGGCCACTGTCTTCGGCGACCACAGGCAACTCACACTCACTACCAACTCAGGTAAGCTACTGATCTAGTTAAACTTGGTTGCATTTTGTTTCTTAGGTCCTCCTCAACCTCCTTGGACTCATTCCAGAGGAGAATCAAGCTCCCTGGCCAAAAATTCCGGTTCTATGGGTCGTCAGACCCATTTTTCCGGCGAGTGGAGTGGGGGCATGAATCCAGTGCGTGTTTTGTGTCCTTGAGGTTAGGGATTGGCTAGGATTTCCTTCCTCTTGCTTCTCCACCTCTCTGGACGCCACAACACCCACTCTAGAGGCCTTCAGAAGAATCTCGTCGGCTGCCGTCCTCGTCGTCACCGGAGAAGAAGATACACAATAGATTTCCTTCGCGCGTCTCGCGAGGAGTAGCTCACTCCAGAGCATCGGAGCACCTTCCTCTCCTCTCCCCTTGGACTCAAGAAGCTTTAGTACCCTGATTCGAGCCTTGATCGACCTCCGCAGTCGACGCCGTCGGAGACGACGGCGAGCTTGATTGGGAGGGGAGAGTGTGGCGCCATTCTTGCCTCTGAGCTGTGGGAAACTCTCCTCTCTACGTCGTCGAGCCTTTAGGAGCCCACGACCGCCGCTCCATTGCCTCCAATGGCCTTGTCTTCTTCGGGTCGCGACACCGGTGAGGTTGGCGGGGGGAAGCTCCTAGCCGTTGGACGTCTGATCGGAGCTAGTAGATCCTCTTCCCTTTCTTTCCTCTTGCTCATCAGTCGATTGGATGCAAGATCGGGTGACGGGAAAGGCCTAGATGGCTTCCCAGGTGATGGTCATCGGCAAGGTGCAATCGTCAGCTACCGTCGAGTGTTTTTAAAACTTCTTTTAAAAAAAACTTAATTCCTTTTCTTTTGTTTGCATTTAGGTCCTGTTATTTTGCATATCAGTCCCTACATTAGTTTTTTAATCATTTTAATAATGTTTTGTTTTGATAAATTTGTAGTATGGCCCTTGTGTTTTATTTTACTAATTCTCAGGTTTTAAACTTTGACATAAAACCCTATGATTTAGTTTTCATTCACTTTAAGTTCATAATTTGCACATGGAACCATGAACTTCACTAAAATTACACTGAAAATATGATTTTCTGGCATATTTGCAAACCAAACCCTAGTAATTCATATTTTTACTCAAAAAGTGCATAGATTTTCATTCTAAGCCCTAAATTTCTCCAAAATTACACTGAATGCATATTTTTATGACACATTTGCAAATCAGTCCTTGGAAATTCATATTTTCATCCACGAGTCCAGTAATTTGCACATTTAACCCTGAGTTTCTTCAAAATTACACTGAACACTTGATTTGCTTGCAATTTATAGATTGGACCCTAGGAATCCTAATTTTGCCAAAAATGCATAGTTTTGCACATTTAACCCTAAGTTTCTTCAAAATGACACTGAACACATGTTTTGCTGGCAAATTTGCAGATTGGACCCTAGGAATCCTAATGTTACCAAAAATGCACAATTTTGCACATTTAACCCCCAACTTATTTAAAATTGCATAAAATGTGTTTTCTGAAACATTTTTGCTGATATAACCCTAGAAACTTTAGTCTTTATCCAAGAACATGTATTTTTTTACACAAAGGTCCCTGGAAACTTACATATTTCATCCATGCTTTCATTTATACATTTTAGTATCCTTTTCCATGCATATATTCTCATACTTATGTTCTTGCATCATGCATACATTTCAAACTTATTTCAAAAATTAGCTTTCCGCCTTATTTTCCGGATTTCTTCCGATTTTCATGATTTTGATTTGATTTGGATTTTTATCGCCCGAAGGCGTACATTAACAAGCTTGACAATGCCGACATGGACCCAAATGAGGATTATTTTTTCTCATTTGATTTTCTCGAATTTCTTAAGTTTCCGCTATTTTGCGAGATGCTTTCCGAATATTTCAGATTTTCATGATTTTCTTCATCGCCTAAGTGCGTACAATAAAGTGGCATTTTCAATGCCTACATTGTCCCTCGGATTATTTTTCCTATTATTTCTCTTTTATTCATTTCTTCTCTTTGATTTGGCATATTTTCGCATTCATCTTAGGCATGTACATTCGGGATAGACAAGCATACACACGCTAGATCATTAGCAAGCAGGAAACCTAGAAAGACCGAATTCTTCAGGTGCATGGGGTGCCTAACACCTTCTCCATGCGTAACAAGAATCTTTACCCTTTCTCTGGCTTGCATTGATCTATGCACTTCATCCATTTGGCACGAAGCATACGTGTGTTTTCTTTGCATTAATTTCTTTAGGTTTTTCCTTTGTGTTTGGTTTTCCTCGTCGTTCCATTAAAAGACTAAGTAGCGAATCTTCTTCCTCGGATTCACTATCTTTGCCGTGACCATATCAGGACTCCTCGTATGTTTCCACGCACCTTGGAGTCGTGCAGGGTTCCATCGGCATGGTCACACAACCATATTTAAAATTTTGTGACTAAAAATCATATACTCAACCCAAAATCGTGAAATCTCTTCCATTATGTTCAAAATCACACAAAGAACATATTCATATAGATTTTACACTAAATGGAGCAAAGGTGTGGAGTATGCACTTTAAAGACAATGGACAGGGACTACCTTCTCTGATGCCGACAATCCCAACAGCCTCCACATGCTTCGAAGCCCTCCACGCGAACACACGGACGTCACCCCAACCTCAATTCTGCGGATGAGAAAAAGAAGAAGAATAAGGAGGAGGGGAAGTGGCTTCGTAACGAAGGGATTGCTGAGGCTTATGGAGTAAGACAAGGGTTGGATGGCTTCCAAGGGACGTTTCATCCTCCTTAAATAGCCACTAGCAGTACATACTCTCCTTACTCAAATGCTTGCTAGCCACTCTACTAGCACAACTAAACCACACACGGGGCAACTACTCCACTGCCTCACGAACCACTCCACAAGAATCACGGCTACAACTAATCCACCACAGGTAGTCCAGGGAATGCATCATGCTTGATGTCTGGATTTATGCTCGGAAATTCCATGGTACCAATCTGTGGCACCAATCCGCAGTATTAACCCGCGAGGCTAGTCAATTTAGTGGCCCCAAACAGAAATTTGGGCCCAAATACCATGTATAAAATTCACAAACAGTGCTTGCATGCAGTAACATTCGTTCATATTCAAAATTCATTAATTTTAATTAATTACAAGCATAATGAATTTTAAGGTGTTACAAGATGAAATATGGGACTATAATTCATCGACAATGCTAGTAATTCCATTATCCTTTCTATTGAAAAAATTGTGCTTTATTTGCTTTAACTCAAGCACGATTGTTTATAAGTTTTTCATTAATAATTGAACGCTTAGTGAAATTATTTGGATAGAATATTATTTAATTCATTTATCATGATTTTACATAATATCTTCTTCTTCTTCTTCTTCTTTTCAATTTTATTTCAATTCTTCTTGAATTGATATGCTTATTTTTTGCATAGAATTTCTTCGATCTAACTAATTGCTTGTAAATGAAAATATGGTGCCTTAACTAGTTAAGGATGTTAAGTTTCTTTTATTGATTTTAAACTTAAAATTAAATTCTTTATGTATTTTGTATCCATAACTTGTGCTCGTTTGATTATTATTATTATTATTATTATTATTATTATTATTATTATTATTATGTCTTGATTAAATATTTGACTTTTTAAAAACTTTAAAGTTATGCATGAATGGATAAGAATAAGTAATCCTTTTAAAGTGTATATGTTTGAACTTATTTGCCATATCTTATCATGCAATCTTATGGGTCATGTTACCTT
The DNA here is from genome assembly GCA_024699735.1 of Posidonia australis. NCBI lineage: Eukaryota > Viridiplantae > Streptophyta > Magnoliopsida > Alismatales > Posidoniaceae > Posidonia > Posidonia australis. Next base: position 13,594 of record JAMKQA010047105.1, on the reverse strand, counting down.
ATTAATTCTCTTCTTAAGATTTTATTTTTGCTACATTGAGTTTTCTTACATTATTTTTTTAAATCATGAATGGATTTTGGATTATTGCTCACTATAAAAAAAAGGACTTTGCTCATTAAAGACATTGTAACATCCCGAACCTTAATCTTCACACTTAATCATGACTAATGATAATTAATTAATGACTAAGTTATTTTTAGTGAAGGCTACCAGTTAAGGTGTGTGGTGACCCGTGGGAGTGCGAGATCGAAGATGAATTAACGATGGATGCCACAATACCATTGAGACCCTAATTCATAAGTTATTTCATGAATCATGGGTGTTTGGAATATTTCCTCCTTTTTTAGGGCTATTTGCCCAAAATTCATGCAAAAAGTTCAATAAACAAATGACTACATGAGTGGGGGGAAAAAGAAGAGAAGAGAAAGAAAGGAAACAAGGGAGGAACGAAAGAAGAAGAAGAAGAAGAAGAAGAGAAAGAAGAGGAAGAGAAGAGAAGAGAAGAAGAAGGAGACTCGAAAGGAAGCAGAGCAAAGAAGAAAGAAATACAGAAAGAAAGAAGGAAACCAAGAGGAGAGGGTCGAACCAAAGGAGGAGAAAAGAAGAGAAGGGAAGAAAAGAGGAAAGTACACACCCCATTCTTCTTAATTCTCTTCATTTAAGCTTAAAATTAGTATAATATGTTGAATGGAGATGATTTAGTTGCATGATACGGATTTTTAATAAATTTTGATGAATTTTTGAAAAAATCCTAAGAACATTGTCACTATTGAGCTTATTTGAGCCTTTTTGCTTCAATCGTGTATAACTAGAGCTATGAATAATGGAATTGAATGAGTTTCGTTCAATTAGAAGTAGACTCAAAGATCTTTAATTTTGTACGCTACTTGTTAATTTTTGTAGTTTGTAGAAATAACATGGCTTGTGTAAAGATTGATGACCCATTAAGTTATGCTAGACTGAGCCTTATAGCTTCAAGCATTTATATCTCGAGTTATAGATATGGGATTTGAATAAAACTTATCCCAAGTGAAAGTAGACTTAGAATGCTTAGTTTGAGAGTTGTTGCAGAATTTTTGGTTCATCGAAAGTTGGTCCGCCCATGGTCCCAACTCCAGCAATGGCTTTTTCATGGAAGATTTCATTGTGCAGAAATCGCCTAAAAGTCTTGAAACAACATACCAAAATTGTCAGGTACGCCAAATCAAGAGATTTCGGCATACTGAATTTAACCGGTATGCCGAATCAAGTTTTGAACCAATTTTGAGTGTTTTAAGAATTGATTAATATGTATGTGTGTGTGTGTTAATTTTAGAGTGATAATTAAATTGACACAAGAACAAGTAGGAGAATTGTTAGAATGGTTTTGAGAATGGCCTAAAAGAATTAGCAAGATGAATTGATGTTTGGTCTCATAAGTCATTAAGGACTTCAAGACTACTGTGAGCTTTTGTGTGGCTCCTTAGGGTGAGTCTACACTCTAAAAGTGTTTAATTGATGTTCCAACTGAGCTTGAAAGTTTTAAATGATTTTTCAAAGTTTATTATGAGAAAATAAGAGTGTTTCAAAGAAGTGATTTTCCAAAGAGTTTTCTAAAGATTCCTAAAGAGCATGGATAACTTTAAACAGTAATTTCTAAAGAATTTTGATAAAGAACTATAAGGATTTCTATGGTGTTCCTTTGCACAACCTTTAGTGGTATTTTTAGATATGGTTTTTGAGCATTTTTTAAAATGATTTCCAAAAGAGTTTGGAAAAGAAATACACAGATTTACGAAGGTTTTGAAAGGTTTTCCAAAGTTTTCTGTTAGCTGAAGCTGAGAGATCGACGGAGCGTACTGCTAGGATCAAGGGATGTGACAACATCCTTGACGTGGTCCGATCACGTTGCCTAAGGTGAGACTAGAGATCAAGAGGTTGAGGTAAGTGTTCGTTGGATCCTAAAAGTATAAGACTCTTGAATTGTCGTTCACGAGACCAAGGCTGAGGTCTACGGGTCTAAGATCGGCTAGACTTAGAGGTATGAGACTCTGTTTGTTCCGAATGCTGAGGACCCAGGGTACTGATTGTACACAGAGACACGTGGCAATGAGCTAGGGTGTGAGAGACCTCTGTATATTGAACGTGATACTTTGGTTAGTACGAGTGCCGAGACTAAGACAAAGACTGTTAGATGCTAGCAGGGCTTGGGGTGAGAATCCTCAGATGTCTAAGTACACGAGGGCGTTGAGAGGAGACGCATTCCCATGCTAGTTGAGGTAGAGACCTGAGTGGTCATAATACAGAGAGGCTGTTGGCCAGGGTGGTGGTATACCCTGCATGGGGACTTGCACTACAACAGTACAAACACTGTTGGTCGCACTTCAGTGGATTGTATGTGGCCAAGTATCGGTTGCTTGGTGTCGGGTAGAATGACATACTAGAGAGGCCTAAAGGCCAGAGTTTGTTGAGACTTGAGTTTTTGGACTAGTTCCAGCCAAGACCTGTGGTTTAGCCAGATTTGAGATTTGTGCTTTGGACTGAAAACTAGTCTAGAGATGCTTCCAGAAATGCAGCAGATTAGAGCATGAGATTTTCACAAACAAGAAAATTATTTTAGAAAAGCATGAGATTTTCATAAAAAAGAAAAGTGTTTAAGAAAAGCATAAGATTTTCACAAATAAGAAAATTGTTTCAAAAAAGTATGAAATTTTCATAGAAAAGAAACGTATTTAAGAAAAGCATGGGATTTTCACAGGGAAAAAAAAGTGTTTAAGAAAAGCAGATTTTCACAGAAAAAATGTGTTTAAGAAAAGCATGAGATTTTCATAGAAAAGAAAATGTTTCAGAAAAATATGAGATTTTCATGGAAAAGAAAAGTGTAGACACTCCGATTTTGCAGTCACTTGGCAACAGGCTCCTCTGAAAAGATGCTCTAGTTGCGATCACCAAACCTAAACCCTAACCTCACCAAAACCCCAAACCCACAAACTTACTCAAGCCCACTCTGACCACTAATTAAGAATCAAAACCAAACAAAACTCATTTAAAACATTTAAAATCCAAATTAATCAAGTAAATGTCCTAATTAAAACCAAAATCAAATAAAATCAACTTAAATCCACTTAAAATCCAAATTAATTAAGTAAAAATCCTAATTAAAACCAAAATCAAATAAAATTCACTTAAGCCACTTAAAATCCAAATTTAATTAAGCAAAACCCATAAATAAAAATCAAAATCAAATAAAATCCATTTAAATCATTTAAAACCCAAATTAATCAAGTGAAAACCCTAATTAATCAAATGAAAACCCTAATTAAAATCAAAATCAAATAAAATCCATTTAAACCATTTAAAATCCAAATTAATTAAGTAAAAGTCCTAATTAAAACCAAAATCAATAAAATTCACTTAAACCACTTAAAATCCAAATTTAATTAAGCAAAATCCATAAATAAAAATAAAAATCAAATAAAATCCATTTAAACCATTTAAAATCCAAATTAATCAAGTGAAAACCCTAATTAATCAAATGAAAACCCTAATTAAAATCAAAATCAAAATCAAATAAAATCCTTTTAAACCATTTAAAGTCCAAGTTAATTAAGTGAAAACCCTAATCTAAGTTAATTAAGTGAAAAACCCTAATTAAAACTCTAATAAAGTAAAACCCAATAAAATCCAGTAAAAATTGAATCTAATTAAAAAGAAACCCTAATCTAAACAAAAATCAAGCAAAAAAATCAATGAAGTCAAAATCCTAATAAAAAACCAATGAAACCAAAATTTAAACTAAATCCCTAATTAAGTCAAGTAAAAAACTAATTAAATCTAAATTAAAACTCAAACACAAAGCTTTAATCCATTTAAATTTTGAAAACCCTAAAATATTAAAACCCTAAAAACCCTAATTTAAAATCAATCAATTAAATCACAAAAACCCTAAAATAATTAAAATCTTAAAAACCCTAAAAACCCTAATTTAAAATCAATTTATTAAATCACAAAAGCCCTAAAACAATTCAAATCCAAAAAAACCTAATTTAAAACCAATTAATTAAACCTTAAATCAAAAATTTAATTAAAATCACAAAACAAATAATCAAAAACCTAATTAAACTCGAAGCCCTAATTAAAACCATAAAAAACCATAGTGAACCATATAAGTTTGTGGTGTGCTAGTGTGCCTACGTGTTGCTCCTCAGGATAGGTGACATGGCAAGTGAGTGTTAGTGGGAGCCAAGTGGCATCACCCAGAAGGTTACCTAGGCTTAATATTCGATTAGCTTTAATGTTGGAGTGATCTTGGAACTCATTCAACCCTAGTGTTGAAGTGTCTTGCATCGCTTGCCACAAATGCTATGGACATCTCTTCTGGTCTATCATTTGGGTGTCTTTAGGCCGCTCGCTTGAGTGTCTATTACTCGGTCTTCAAGTCGATCGTCTGAGACGAACCAGCCTCAAATTGGGTCGAACGACAGCTCCTGCATCAATGATCATCAATTTTCAAACTTGATATCACTTTTTAAACTTTGCTGGACTTTGACAAAAATTGAGAACTCAAAGATCTATCCTTGGTTTCAACTACAATCATTGAACGAGCATTTTCATCTACAAAGCTTATTGAAACTAGAGTTCATGACAAAATAAATTTAGAAACTTGAAATCTTTAAGCCATGTGGCCTAGACTTTGATTGAGTATAAAATGAAATTTGTCACTACAAACTAAAGTTTTAAGTCATTCAGGTTTAGATTTTGGATGATTTTTAAGTGTAACTTCCAACACTATAGAAACTTTAAAATCTTTAAACATTTGGACTTAATTTTGATTGAGTTTAAGTAAATTTTATTATTACAAACTTCAAGCTTTAAGATGTGTTAGTTTAGATTTTGGATGAGTTTTAATTATAGTGTACTCTTTGGTTATTGATATTGAAAAAGAAGTTGCAAAGAACGTTAGTATTAATACATTGTTTGATGATTCCACTAATGTGATTGAGCGAATTGCTCAATTTCCTTGAAAATTGAAGATATTTAAGATTTTAGTGTTATTTTTTTGTAAATATATATATGTGACAAGTTTCAAAAGGAAACAATATGTTACAACTTAATGTGGGACCTAGGTCCCACTAACACATGTACCCAAATCATTTGTGTGATAGGTCCCACTACCTCAGCCAGTTCGACCATGAGTGTTTCTTGTTCATCTATACAGCATACCCTAGGCCTTGCCAATTAAGACGACCAAGAAACTCTTAAGGTATCGAACAGGATGAACAGAGAGACTCAATCCTGCCTAGTAGTATGGTTTGGGAACTACCAAGATGCGAAGCAGCATGAACAAAGAGTCAGCGATAAGAGCAGGTCTGTAAGTAACATTGTGATTGTTACTTAGGCTCGTGGCATCCCTTGATTGAACCACGTCATAGAGTCATGAAGGTATCCATAAATATAAGGTCAGGACATTATGGAAAGGTATGCTATTATTAATAATTCCACCTTAAACCTAATTCTTCTATCAATCTAACCACCATTTGACTTAAGCGTTGGAGGGATCCTAGCTGAATGAGTGGTGCCCTTCTAATCACTTTTCCTTGTGTAGATCTGTTGGATAATCTACGTTTCTAGCAGGGCGCACGAAACACCCTGTAGATGCTTGAGACATACTGACTAGACGTGCCAACGTGACCTATTTTTGGAGTAATATCACAACTAAATACATTTTTTAGTAATGCATGAAGATTGAATTGACTTTTTAGGGTTGTTTATGTAAGCATCCATGTTTTCTAGCAAATGGATATATTGTTGTGGTATTTTATGATGACTAATGATGCTCTTTTGGGATTATTTTTGTAAATATCTATGTTTTGTGGCCATATTTTTAGGTATTTTATGTCACATTTTGTTTCTCAAAATTTATTCCTAGTTTTATTAAGATAGTTTTTATTTTTTTCATTTTATTTAATAACATATATAATGTAAAGGATAGTCTACCAACCTTGTTCTTTAAAGTTCACGTTTGCCTTAGGGTCCGTTTAACACGACTTATGGAAGAAGCTAGCTTTTGACTTGTTTGCTATAAGCTAGCTTTTGGCATGAATTATAGAAGCTAGCTTTTATAGAAAATGGTAGAAGCTTGTTTAGCAAATAAGGATCCAATGTGGATTTTGGTTTATGAATGTGTGTTAAAAGATGAAAATAATCCCGATGTACAAGTAAAAATTAGGGCATTTTTGTAGCCTGCTCTCTCTCTCATGCGTCCTCCGTCCACCAGAGTCTACTTGCTTCCAGGCAGGCTCCTTCCATAGCTTCTATTCTTCTTCTTCTCCTTCTTCTTTTCTTCCACCAACTAGAGAAGTAGAAGTTCCCTTGAAGAACTCCCTCGTCTCCCCTGCAACTTGAAATAGGTCGGAAGAAGAAGTTCATCGATAAGAGGCACTCTGCCGTCTTCCAACTCTTTGCTCACAATACCACCAACGATCCCTCCTCGAGCCCCAACCCCACTCCCATAAACATCGCCTCTGATTGCGTCTTCGTCTGCATCAATAGAAACCCCTATTCCAATCCTAATTTCCTTGAAGAAGATAGAGAAGATGAAGCCGAAAACCTCACCAATGTCGATGTATACCCCGACCTATCCATCTTCACAGATGCCGATAAAGACAACCACAACGACAATGACTACGGTTCCACCTACAGCACCTGCTCCCACTGAGGAAAGCTACCATTGGGGACGCAGTTCTGAGGTGGCAGGGGGAAGCTTCCTGATCAGATGAAGAAGTAAATTCTCGAGCTTGGGTCGCCGGACGATGGGTACAATTATCTCCTCCACTTGTGTGAGATCAAGAACTCAGGCGATGGGACTTCTTACCACCAAAACCACAAGGCAAGGATGGATCTTGTGCCGCTGGATGTGAAGGCTTACGATGCGTTGAGGATCAAGGTTAGGGATCGATTCGGTGAGGTGGATGACAGTTCCGTGATGATTGCTGCTACAACGAAGACTGTCCCTATCAGGGTGTAGAAGGCAATCAACGAGGAGGTGGTGAAGCTATTGGGGGAGGAGGAGGTGGTGGTGGAGAGAGTGAGAGGAGTTCGTGGAGGGGTAGGGGTGGGGGTGGCGATGGAGATCAATGAACTCATCGTCGTCGTCTTCCATGGCCATTTCGGGGAGGAGAAGGGAGGAAAAGGAGGGGAGTGGAGATTTATAGCGGAGACGTTCATTCGGTGGGGGCTTCGATGGTAAATCTGTAAATATGAAGAGATTTTTTAAGTAATAATCAGAATTGTTAAAGGACAAATGAGGGGGAAAAAAAATAAATCAAAAAATAGCTTCTGACTAGAAACTATCTTTCTCTAACTTCTAGAATTGTAAAGGAAATACTATTACAGAAGTTAGGAGATTCTGAAAAGCATCTTGCTGCTTCAGCCTGTTTGGTGGAGTTTTTAGATCTTTTCCGTTTCTGTGAGAAATTACATGCTTAGAAATTAGAAAAAAACTCTACCAAACGGAGCTTTAGAAGCATTCGAGCAACAAGTAAAAAGAAGTCAAGAACTCTCCCCCACCCTCGAAGGGTGCACTAAGTTTTTAACGCTTGATCATTTTACATCACTCAAGATTAGTATATTAGGACCTTTTCTATGTTAGATGTTAACGTTGGTACTTGGACGATGGACCTTGATCAACTTATATATACACCAAACTAGCACCTTATGTCCAAAAGCTCATTTTCCTCCCTCCCACACGAGGGTTGATCTAGTGAATTACGATATTAAAATCGACATTCAATAAGTCTCAAGTCTGATAGTTACATATACCATTCTAAACTAGTTGTTGCATGATATTATGGGATTTTCTATGTACTTAGAAATAAAATGAAATCAAGGGAGTATTTGCGCACTTAGAAATAAAAAGAAATTAATAAAGAAAAAGAAATTATTTTCGCATTGAAAAGTAAATTCCTTTGATTTCTAACACAAGTTTAAAAATCTCTCTGTCTTTCTCACCTATAAGGTAGAATTTAAAGAGAAAATATTTTTCCTTGTTTTACATAAATTCACAAAAACTTTGTTGGAGTTAAATAAAAAATAAAATTTCATAATTTAATTTTGCTTTTTTTTTCCCCTTTGACTCCATATTTTCCTTTGTTTTGATTTTCTTGACACAAACAAGAAACATGACATGAATTTTAAAACGATAAGAAGTGCAGGGCCACAAAAGTGCACGCTTACGCCTAATACCAATTCCAGAGCCAGGTCCAGCCAAAGGCCCAATCTGGTTGCCGTAATACCAGCGGCCAGAGGACCACGGAATCCAATGGTCAAGGCCTCCCCGATGCCACTCCCGAAATCCCCAACTTTAATGCAACGAGAATTCCTTGAATTGGAATCGCAAAAAAACTTTTCAGATTCCTGTCATCTCTGAATTCGAGGGGAGGGATGAGGAGCTGGATCGGGCGCAAGATCCACCTTTACAATGTCACCATGGGGCTCTACATGCTCGATTGGTGGGAGCGTTACCTCTTCAGTATCCTTCCCCTAGGGTTTGTAGTAGATCCCGCTTTGGTTTTTCCGTTTTGATTACTATATCGTTAATGTCTGGCTTGGTTCGATGCAGATTCCGGGGTTCTGTTGTTGTTTGACTCGTAGTGTTATTTTTTGTATGGCATGTTTTCATAATTTTGGGAGAGGAGCTTGTTTGCTTCGCGAAATTATCTTTCCAAACAAGAGATTGATCGATTGTTACATGGCTTGCGTTATCTATGTCCTTTCAGTGTTTCCATGTTAATTTTGAGACAACAGCCCACGGGAAAAAGTAGCTAGCAAAATTTTTTAGTGGTTGTGAGTTTTAATATCTGTCATTTATCTGTTCTCTGAAAATATTTGTAAATTAGGGAATTCACCCATCTGATCCTCTGCTTCAACGCTAATCTTTTCGTGTTTCGACCCAATTTTTGTTTGTTTCAGGTAGTTTCCTCCATTTCAATTTTCAATAGCCGCAGATTGCTGAAACATGTGAGGTACTGTTTTTAGTGACATTGGGGCTCTATATATAATTGATAGGCAAGAATGTTAAATTTTCTTCTTCCCACCTATCAGTGAACCCCTGTGAACTAGCATCGTTTGTTTATAGAATGTTGTTTATTCTCTTAGTTTTGATATGCTAAACTTAAAGATCTTATGGATTCTAGGGTTTTCTTCTATGTCTAATTTCCTTTACAAGAGGTTCGAACAATACAAGATTAAAATAGCCAATGGACATATTTATCATCAACTATTCTAGACTGTAACTTATGGGTTTGCTATTTATGTGTTCTTTAACTATCTGTTTTCTGCATTGTTCTAGATTAGCACAATATTTTGTGGTTTGCTTAACTTTGATAGATATCTTGATGATCGTGCTACTTTGGTACATTTTCTACAATGGATCACGATCAGCCACTGAGTTCTATAACAGGTGAACTAAGATGATTGTGTATATTTTCAAATTTTCATAACAGGGATCATCTGATATCTGTTATTAATTTTGCACTATGGTCAATTAAGGTTCATGTAGTGTGTTTTAGCTAGCTCAGTTTTTGAGGAAGTCATCAAAATAACCTTTTTTCTTTTATGTGTATTTGAATTTGAAAAAGATGTCAATGCAATAATACGTTATCTTTCCTGCATAACCTATAGCAGAACCTTCATTATTCATATTCTGACCAGCATGCTGCAATAGAACTGTTTGATATGAGTAATAAATAATTTCAAATGTTAACTAAGTTTTTTGTCCTGCATAACTAGGGTGTGAATGCAATCACTCTGTTTAGCCGAAAATGCAACCATTAGACTACCATTCATACTATTAGACTGGTAGTCACATCCAAATAGGCAATGCATTCTTTCTCGTAGGTGTATTTAGTAAAATGTAAATGCAATAGCCAAGCTACTGGGCCAGCATCTTGAGATTAACTATTCAGAGTCTTCACTATCCAGAGTCTGTCTAGCAGGCCGAAACAAAAGTGGTTAGATATGGGCAAAAGAAAGCATTTTTATTACTTTTATCATGGAAATTGTTGTTCTAAAAGATGGTCAATACTGCAATGTAGCTGTTTCAGTGTGAGGCCTGTTTTGTTTGCGCGAAACATGGTCTCAAGTCTTGTAAACAGTATGTAGGTATTTGGGCATGTCCAACCCATTTAAACTGTTGTGTAATTGTCTATATATTCAACCATTTAAATGTCATCAGGACCCCACTTTTTTTGTGAATCTTGCGAGATCTGGTTCCAACAATGGAACAGCAGAGTTCTTTCATGCCTCCTGCCTATTGTTTCTTGCATGTGAGTCTTCCCTTTTCTCTTCCAGTTTTCCTGCGTGCTAGACTTCCCACCTTTTCTCCCTCTTCTACCCACGGCACTTCAACCCTCTTCCTCTTTCAAGAAGCTTCCACAACAATGGACTGAGCTAATTCTCCTCTCATACTTTTCCAAGTGGCATGTCTCCTTGGTTCTCCATTGGCGATGTGACACAGCAACCGCCTACTTTGTTGTCCGTCATTGGCAACTGCTACTGAAATCCCATGTTCAGTATTCATGCTTTGGCACCCCAATACATGTAATCACTTGCATTTTCTTTCCACAACACCCCCAAAACTTATATACCTAACAGTCTTTGAACATGAGAAATTTTGCTACAAATTCAGCTCTGTCCCTTGTACTAATTAGTTCAATGATTCCCAGCAGACTAAGGGAGTGAAATTTAACAAGTTAAAAATGCGTTTATTAGTCTACCAGTCTTACTGTAGAGCCCAGCCGCCTCCTCCAATTGTTGGTGTTCTATCGACTTTCTTCTCACCATGTGTTTTGGTAACTTGTGTTTTCTTTAATCTTTGTTTTGCTTTAGTTATTCTTAAATATGAATAATAAACAAAACTCAACCATTAGTCTAGCAGTCAAACTATTATATTACCAATGAGACCTTTTACTAGTGAAACCAGGAATTAATATTAGAAATACAATTTTTAATCTAAATCTAGCTTTTTGTCAAAAGTTATATATTACAACTTTTCTATCAGCAGTTCCTTTAGTTCAAAACGTAGAAAAGTTGATCACAGCTTTAAAAAAAAAGCTTGGGATGGAAGACCCATTTGGCATAGCTTTTTCAGGAAATGTGCTTTTTTTTAGTAGAAGTTGTAATTCAAAACGTAGTTTGAAACAAGACCTTATTTGAACTTGTCATATTATTGAGTTTTGATAAGTAGGTTTTTTGCTTGGCCTGCCTATTACCATTGATTCTGTCCTGGTTCTAACAGTTGAGGTGTATATTCCATGAATAGTATGTTTTACCGTCAAATTGATTCTGGATTGTAAGTTTCTAATAACTTGTAGGACTATCTAATCTGGATTCTAAATTCTCACCCTCTCTGTTGTTTTTCATCGAATAATACTAGGTTTTTGTCTTTTATTTCAGCTACCTCAAATCAAAGTTCTTAACTGCTTCTGTGGGGAACAGTCGATCCTAATGCATGATGAACCTGGGAAAGGGACCTAGGAAACCTGTAGATCATGTTTTGTGGCGCCTAGACATGTCTTGATCCCACAATGATCCAAGTGACAGACATTCCAATGGTGGGTTCTTCTGGAGGTTTCATATAATTTTTTTCAGGCCTTATTTGATTCTGTTTGAAAGATGTCTCAAGCTATTGTTTTATCATTTTTAGAGTCCAGAAAATCTCTGTTAACAAGAAACAATTGTTTGTGTGAGTATGTATGTATATGTGCACGTCGGTTTGCGTGCAGGCACGTGCATGTAATTCTATTTCGTATGATTTTCTCCTTAGGTTTATGATTCTATCTGTAAGAAGATGCCTCGTAAAATCCCTCTGTTGATCTCAGGGCATTTTTAACCTCTGGTTAACTCTTATCTACAAGCTCAAACAATTTGACATAGAAATTTTCTTTTGTGGCTGCTAAATGTAGATCTTGTATTGATTGTCTTTATTTTATCAACACTTCCACATCCCATCTTTTGTGTCATCTGCTGCGTGACGGGGATTTCGTTTTGTAACATCTATTGGAAAATTATGACTTACTGGGATGTAACTTTGATGAAATGATATTAAAAGAAATACTAATACCGTTAACAAAAAAAAAATCCCTTTGTTGATCTATCAGGCGCAAAAATATAGATATCCACTGCCGTCTTGGTGTTATCATGTATCTTATCTGGACTTTGGAACACAAACTGATCTGAAATCAACTACTAGATTCAACTTCTTACCACTTCTATTTCCCCTAGCACTAATTGAGTTCCAGATCTGAGGAAATATTGTCAAAATCTAGAGGAAGTAATGGTGTTTTATTGAATGAAAAGGGTAATTTTAAATAAGATTGAGCACGACTCTATTGAAGGAATAATAGAAAACAAAATAGAATAATAAAGGATGCGATTCGAGGCACATCAAAACCTCCAAGGTGAGCTTAAGCTCAGGCAATGATGATGTCACTCCTTTGTGTTTCTAATGACATTTAAATTGTATTTGTATGATGAGTTGTAGGTTTTCGAATCCTCGGATACGACATACCCCTCCGACTCCCACTTAGCCTCTCGTTCCTTCATGTCAACTGCCCCGAACTGGATGTTACCCGGTTCGTTGTTGTTGGGTTCAGCTGCACTCGCGACAATACCCCTCCACTAATAGAAACCCTGTCTTCAAGGTTCATCGTTGAAAATTGTCGTAACAGGTTGTGATGTTCCGCATAGGTTACTGAGGTTTCATCCTCATTCTCCCATTAGACTATGACCTCCGTCACAGCCTGTCGATTACGTCGTTGCATCTGGTGATCAAGAACAAATGCTGGTTTTATGTCTGATGGGTCCTCCAAGTGCACGAGAACATTAGGTGGAACAACTACTATCATCGGTTCGACCTTCCTCCGTAGTTGGGTGATGTGCACGGTTGGGTGGATTCGAGATCCTAGAGGCAGCTGTAACTAGAGTTGGAAACCGGGCCAGGCAGGCCCGGCCGGGCCCAAGAAATGCTCAGCCCGCCCGGGCTGGGCTGGGCTTGTTCCTGTAGACCATGGGCCTGGCACGGCCCATGGCCCGTATGTGGGCCGGGCAGGGTCGGGCCAGGCCATTGGGTCTAAAATGAATTTTAAATTTTTTTTTTATTAATAAAAAAATATTTGAAATACAACAATTTTTTTACATAAAAAATACAAAAGATATTTATATCATTTGTTTTACATTTTTTTAAAAATTTTTACATCAAGAATTATTCATTTAGGGAGTCTGTTCTGCCTGTTGAAGTTGATGTCGCATCATCGTCTTCTTCTGATTTAGACTTCAAGCTTAATCCTTGAAGACGGTCAACCACATCGTACCAATCTTTTAAGCAAACGGAAGCTTCTACAGACTTCTCTGATAATCTACATCTTTTATCATTTAATACTCTTTTTCCTGCAGGAAAATGTAGATTTCGATGTCACAGTTGACGTCGGAATCGTTAGTAAATCTTTTGCCATTTTTGCTACTATAGGAAACCTAATAGCTGTAGTAGACCACCACTTTAATATATTTAAGTTATCTATTTCTAAATCACTAAAAGCAATTGGAGATTCTAAATAAT
>JAMKQA010047104.1:0-24230 GCA_024699735.1 Posidonia australis | reverse complement strand
TATTAACATCATAAACATGCTATTCTACATAATCACATCATTTCCACATTTTATCATAATTTTTCATGCATTTATCATGCCTTTTCCACACATTAGCCCTACTGTAGCATGCTGCAACAGGGAACAGGGACAGAGAGAAGGGACGGGACGCGTACCTAGCCAGCTCCCCGCGCACGAAGCCGCAGCAGCCTCCCGCACGCACTGCCTCCCGCAGCCGCGCGAACCCGCACTGCCTCCGCACGCACTGCCACCCGCACATGCTGCCTCCCGCAGCCCCCCGTACTGCCGCACACTCCCCTGCTCCTCCTCAGCCGTGCGAACCCACTGCGCACAGCCTCCCGCATGCAGCCGCGCGAACCCGCAGCACCCGCACGCAGCCGCACGAGCTCGCAACTCCCGCACCGCCTCCTCACGCAGCCGCGCGAACCCACGGAGCACCCACACGCAGCCTCCCGCAGGCACTGCCTCCCGCACGCTCCCCTGCAGCTCCTCAGCCACGCGTGCACCCGCAGCACCCGCACGGAGCCTCCTCAGCCGCAAGAACCGCACTGCCTCCCGCACGCACTCCCCTGCTCCTCCTGCCTCTCCCCTGGCCGAGCACCTCCCTATATAGCCCTCCGCAAGCAGCTACCTCCAGGAATCCCGTTGGCTCTTCCCCAGTTACGGAGGGGACGGATCAGCAGAGGGTTCACGGGCGGAAGGAGAAAGGCAGCTCACGGGCGGAAGAGAAACGGGCCAAATAAATGCCCCGCACCCAGGGAAGAGAAAATGAGCTTTTGACTCAGTCAAAGTCCAAGCCCAAGTGGGTCCCACAGCAGGACCGACCTACTGGCCACAGAAAACAAACCACAGGGGAGAAATCAAGGCACAGAACACAGAGAAGCAACCACAACAAACACACAACTGGATTTACCATTAATAAACCATACACAAATAATTACAAGAAATCCCATGGTTTAAAAATAAATGGAAAAATCCAGGCACAGATGTTACAATACATCTCGCATGTAACTCCTTAACACCACTTAACCGTAACACAGCAGTTGACCCGTGCATGTATCTGGATTGTGTCGCTGTCCCGCAATGCTTGGCCACATGTCACCATGCTCGCACACCACTCTTGCTGAGTGTAAGTGCTTGGTTAACCTGCATATGACCTACCACAGTCAATGCTCATGTGTGACTCGCACATGACTGGCTTGGTCAACCTGTGCATGACCCATGTAATCAAGGCTTGCATACAACACACCTTAGTTAATGCTTGTGTGCGATCCATTTCGTTATTGCTAGCACATGACCCGCCTGATCTCTCTCGTGCATTCACTTGACTGCACTTATGTAATGGCTTGTTTGACTACACAACATGTGCTGCCCACATGGCAACACTTTGCTTCCCTTAGCCTCAACACCACGAGACTTAGTCTCCTCATGTGCATCACTTGGACACCCTTCACTTGGCTCAATCCTTACACACTACGCCTTAGTGTCGAGGATTCTCTTACGTTATGCCTTTCTCGCGTAACGAGTATTACCCGTGCCATGTTGTACTAGCTCTTTTGCAATGAATGCTACCCGTGCACTACTTAAGTAGTGCATACCACCACATTTGTGACACAAAGCTTCCCTTCGACTCAACATAACGAGTCTAGGTTGTCCCATGCACCTTGCGTGAACATCACTTAGTCATCTTTCCATGGTCTACACTTTAACAGTCAAAGTCCTTCATGCCTTCTCCATGCACTGATCCTTCGATGACTAGACAAAGAGGAGAGGGTGTGACAGTAAGCCCCCAATCTACTTAAATTCTCCATGCATAATAACAAAATGTTCAAAATTCAATCTCTAACTTTTGAGGAACAAATAAGAATTGAAGTATGTTTTATTGAAAAAAATTTGAGTAGTGTAACCTTACCTTTTAAATTTATAGGTAGGAATGTGAATATTGTAAGGCATGGCATCAGAGTAAAAATAGAAATGGAATACACAATTAGTTTGAATATTAGAGTAATAAGGTGCTAGCCATCTAAGCATTTTTAATAGGCACTGATAAGGACACCTTTTTGCCTTGGTTGGTTAAGTGCTAAAGTTAGACTATAATGCAAAGAGTAAAAATGTACATATTAAAAATCAAAATATATAATAGTTCAAACATGTTTACGAATAAGAACATTATTCTACATAAGTACCTTTTTCCATAGATGAAGTAAAACTCCAAGAATATATGTATACTAATTTTCTATAAATATTGCCTCAATGAGATCTAGCAATGCATGGCCGTCCAAGGCAAATAGGCGGTGCCTTTAGACTTGGAGCCCTAGGTGAGAACAAGAAGACACCTAGGCATGAGTTTATATAAAAGTTGCCTTGGCTCTCAACGCCTTAATAGTCAAGGGCAGCTTGCCACCTAGGTGTCACCTCAACAACTATGCAGTTTGTAGCACAAAGCACCTTAAACTCACAAGTTAAACAACAAGGCAAATAGGTGTTGCCTTGGAGACTAGAGCCCAAGGTGAGATTCAAGAATAAGAAGACGCCTAGGCATGAGTTTATATAAATGTTGCCTAGGCTCCCAATGCCTTGATAGCTAAAGGCACCTTGCCGCCTAGACGTCATCTCAACAACCAAGCATTTTTTAGCACAAAGCACCTAAAACCCACAAGTCATAACATCAAACACATCTGCCATTTATCACTTGCATGGCAGGTTTCTAATGTAAAAACAGAATGCAAATCCAAGAAACCATGACTCCAGGCAGCTGAACAGTGCAATTTTTTTTTTTGGTTGGCACTACTCATTTGTTCATAAGCCTCACTTCACAAAAAATGAAGAAGCATAGTAGTCCAAAACTATGGAGGCTAGGGAGACTAGGAATGTGACCAAGATTGTTATCAGGTGTATAATTACCAAGTGAGCTACAAAAAATGTGTAAATATATAATGAATTGTCTAGCAATAAACAGTGATTGCAGGCAGAAGGAAGTGTTCTACAAAATCTGCAAAATAAAGTCCATTCACAGTAATTATTTCACAATTGAGCAAGTTCTTACCTTTCCTTCCAATGCTTCAACTACTGCCTGAGCTTTAAGTGACAGGGAACCAGGCAAACATTTTGCCTAGATAAAAGAAAACTGCAAAATGAGTGATAAAAAAAAAGTGGCATAGCCCTAAACATAGCAACACATTATCTTGATACATTATCTACCAAATATATGTTTGAATAGAACATCTTATGCTAAGTCCACTGGTGCTGAGAACACTAAACAAAAATTGCAAAAAATGATGCTCTGACAAGAAAGGATTTGCAAAATGAAGAAATTTCCAGATAAAACAATGGATATCAACAATTACTTAAGCAACAGCATAAGCAAAGTAACCTCGTTCATAAGTAGATTTCTAGAAATGCAAGTATAAAAGGCCAAAAAAGACTAGTTTGAGGGAAAAAGAAGCTTGAAGTTGGACTTCAAATCTCGCAAAAATTTTCAATTATCAGACTTTCTTTTCTTTTGGCATGTACAAGACAAGCTTATGCAAGTTACATGCGTTTAGATTTCATTTATTTGTAAACTTTATATAAAATTATCAATCATCGGACTTTCTTTTCTTTTGGCATGTCCAAGACAAGCTTATGCAAGTTACATGTGTTTAGATTTCATTTTTTTGTAAACTTTATATCTCTGAGTTGCATATTCAACATGAAGCTCTACTTACAATTTTCCTTTTTTACTTGAATTCAATGACTCAAAACCCAACTCCAATGTTCACCAAATTGCATATGTTTTACGTCCTGTTCTTGTTTGGTAACAAAATTCAAAAGTAGTTCTTCAAATTTGAAGTTCCATTCTAAATGGAAGATTTAATCACATGGTTCATCTTACTTAAAGTTCTAGAGTTTATTTTTCTGTTTCTCGAGTTGACAAAAATGTTCTAGGTGAAACCCTAACCAGTTAGATGTTTCGGACTACTGACTATAGAATAGAGAGATTACAAACCTGTTTAATCTAGAAAGAAGCTAAAGTGTATTTATGAAGTAAAATGGAAAGAGATTCCCACTACACGGTAGTTCTGTTGTACTATGAAAAGAAAGGAAGGTTGAATATCTCATAGCTGACACCCACCTGAAGTGTAATAAGAGGTCTTCTTAACAATCACCGAGGCATGTGGATGTATGTTGTGATTTTATTGAGCATCAAAAGGAAAGGAAACCAAAGGAAAAGAAATTATTTTCCCTTTGACCGTAAAATTTACCTAAAATCATGGTGTTTGTACATATTTTCTATTGGAAACTAAATTCTTTTGATTTTCAACACAAGCTTAAAATGTTTTTTTACCTTTTCCATCCATAAAAGTGGAATTTGGAGAAAAAATATTTTCCTTTGCTTTCCACACATGCACAAACACCTTATTAGAGTCAAACAGAAAATAAAATCTCATGAGTTTAATTTCCATTCTTTCCCCTTTGACTCCATATTTTCCTTTCATTTGGTTTTTTAAGCACAAACAAGTCCTTAAATGGGATGCATGTTGATTTTCCAATTTATATGTAGCAGTGCCATGCTTTCAACTTTCATCATAAGTGTAAAATTTAAGATGTTGATGGCCTTTTTTATTTTGTCGATGAGCCAAACAATTTATTTATAAGGCTGGATTACTTCTAATTTCCACAGAAATCATAATACAAGATGTTGAAGGCACTCTACTTTCAATATATATAAAACCCTTTTGTCTTCGGTTGTTCATGGAAGTTTGATGTGTAATTGTGTACAAGTCTGGGGTATTATGTTTTATTTAGATTCTGCATATGAAATAATTTAAAATGTGAAAATATTAGACATATGCATCAACATTTTCTAGATATATAAGAGTTGCAGGTTATCTAACTTAAACATGCTCGATTTGATCACTAACAACAAGCAAATTTATTTTAGCCAATGTTAATGGACATTGCACCTTAGTATTTTTTTACAAATTCTGGTTCGTACAGCATGACAGTAAAAGTTGACAACACAGACAACAGTTTCTGAATTCATGAAATATTATAAAACAAGGAAATTAGAAGACAAATTCAAACGGAAAAGTTTTAATGCCAAAGATTATGATGATTCATACAATAGCAACGCGATCCCCAGAACTCAGGGTTTTTGGCTCCAGGTCAGACAGCTCTTCAACCTCAATTCCATTCATCAATTTACTGTCAGCATCCTACAAGACAGAATTTCAGATTTTTTTTATTTGGACTCCATAAAAATGTGATTGAAGATAGAAGCTTGTTCTTAGTGGTAAAAAGTGATTTTATTTTAATAAAGGAAAGCAAGCACAGTTACAAAAAACAGAAGCTCTTATCAAGGAGACAAGAAGACACCAACTCGTTAACCATAAAATCATGATAAAGTCTAGATACTAAATAGACCATAAAAGAAAACAGACATCAAAAATTTACATAGTATGTTTAAATTAGAACTGTAGAAGAACATCATGTCAATCATCTCCAATGCAAAAGCTTACAAAAAACAAGCATCATGTTGCAGCAGACAACCTTTACAACTGCTTATTCATAAATTGATGGAAAATTTGACAAAGTCTTGACATCTTGGGGTAAAATTCGTGTCAATTCCTGGATAACATTAGCAACCTATTATACTCAGAGTGAGACATGTGATCACCAACCTAAGAAGGAAACTAGTTGTCTTGTATAGTAACATAGAAAAATATTTTAGTCTGGGGACAACTTGGAGTCTAACTTCCTATGTATAGTTCTCTTCTTTATGTGAATAGACTTTTCTTTCATTATAAGAAACATCAATAACGAAGTGGGTCCATTTATCCTAATGCAACATGCTTTGATTTTTATGATTCCAATGTTTCAGATCCCATAAAAGTAGGTACTAACCTAACTAGTTGATGTGGATAAAGAATCCACAAAACTATGGCTCAAGATATGGAAGCCACCATGGAAATTTTGACAATTTATGATAATTTAGGATTTAACATTGTTAGAGTTGTATCTATATTGCTTAGGTTAGTCTAGATAGTGGGTTAATGGATATCCATTTACCCAGGTATACCATAATCCCCTATTTATATGTAACTTAAGTCCTCTAATAACATATGCTCTTTTCCTCTCCACATGGTATCTAGAGCTTAGGTTTTCTTTCCTCTCTAAACAAAAAAAAAAAAACCCTAGATCTACTTGTCGCCGGCCACTGTAGACGCATTTCCGGCCAGCCGCTGGCATCTTCCGACCATCCGGCAGCACAGCCGGCTTCCTCTCCCTTCCACGCCGACTCCTCCTCAGGTCCAGTCCCAGCCTGCCGCCGGCAGGCATTGTTCCGACCCTCTTTGCAGCAGCCCGAGTAGCCGGCAGCCCACCCACGGGATCACCGGCCCATGTGGTCTGGTCGGTGATGCCCGTATGTCATTCCTTTGTCTGTGTATGGGCAGTCCAGCCCTCTGGTGAAGTGATTTGAGTGTGTTTGGCCATGTTTTAGGCCTCCTTCACGTCTCCGGACTCTGTTTTTTGGTAGATACGTCAAATCTACCAAGTTGGTGAGCAGTTTTTTTCAGCATTCTTGTGTGTATCATTTGATTTGTTCCCTTTGTCAGTATGGCATCTCGTGATCTATTGATGAAAGGACTCAGTGGTACCTCAGAAAAACTCTCGGGCCGCAATTATCTCCTGTGGTCCCAGAGTTTTGAGACGTTCATGTTGACCCATAAGAAATTGAAACATCTTACTCATTCGCCACTTGATGTCAAGTCTGATTCGTATGAAGATTGGTTGGCTGATGATGCTGCTGTGATCACATGGATGGCGAATGGTATGGAGCCTGCAGTTGCTCGTGGCGTCCTTTCTCTTAGACCAGCCAAGAACATTTGGGATACCCTTCGGTTGACATATGGTCATGAAAAAAACATCTCCAGGGTTTGTGAAATATATGAGCAGTTATTTACCCTGAAACAGGGTGATAAGTCAGTCCAAGATCTGTTTACTACTCTACGGGCTCTTCTGGAAGAATTGGAGGTCCATCAGCCCTTGACACCTGACATTACTCGTCAAAGCAGGTACCGTGAAGAGCTAGCAGTGGCCGTATTTCTCACTGCCCTCAACCCTAATATTAGTTCTCAGGTCCGTGGTCAAGTATTAGCTGTTGATACTCTACCTGACCTCCGAAGAACCTTTGGTAAGGTCCTCCGAGTTTCTACAACAGCCTCCTCTACAGTTTCTGAGTCCTCTGCCTTAACTGCCACTAGGGGACGTGGTTGTGGTGGCTCCTGTAGTCAGGGCCGCTCTGATGGTGGTAGTCGTCACAAGTGTACACATTGTGGCAAGTCTGGACATCGCATTGAAAGATGCTGGGATTTACATGGCCGTCCGTCCTCCTCGTCTGCACATGTCACTACTACCTCTACTCTAGCTCAGTCCACCAGTGAGGAGCAGACTGTTACCATCTCACAGACAGATTATGACAGGTTTCTACAGCTTCAGGCCACTGATTCCACAGCCACTGCCTCTTATTCCGCTTCTGCAGGTACTAGTGCTTTCTTGGCCTCCAAGGAACCCTCCTAGATAATTGATTCTAGGACTTCTTCCCATATGTCAAGTACAAAATATTTGTTTCACCGTCTGTCCCAATTATTTGATATTAAATCTATTGCAATTGATGATGGTAGGTCTTGTTTAGTATCTGATGAAGGGGTTGTGCAAGCCTCTTCCCAACTGCATCTTGATAAAGTCCTTTATGTTCCTACTTTTCCTGTAAATCTTTTGTCCATCAATGCTATTACCAAACAACTATGTTGTAGTATGACCTTTTTTCCTTTTCATTGTACCTTTCAGGATTTGCAGACGGGGAAGAGGATTAATTTGAGCCGTGACCATGGAAATGACGTGTACATGCTGGTCCGTGACGAAATCCCTCAAGGATTAGCGTCTGTTGCTTCTACTTCTGAGTCATCTTCTCTGTGGCATTACCGTTTGGGCCATCCTTCTCACCGCCGTCTTCAGCAGGCTTTGCCATGGATAACTGTGTCACCTTTTGATTGTGAGTCATGTCAGTTGGGAAAGCATCATCGTGCTTCCTTCAAGTCGTTGTGTTTAGTTCCACCTTGTTTGCATTAATGCATTATGATATCTGGGGTCCCTCCAAAGTTGGATCTGTATCAGATCATCGTTATTATGTTTCGTTTATTGATGATTTTTCTAGAGTGTCGTGAGTATATCTGTTGAAAGATCGTGGTTCTATATTTGATGTACTCAAATCCTTTGTTTCAGAAATAAAAAATCAGTTTGGAGTTACTATCAAATGCAATGCTCTGGAATTTGTTCAGCACAGAGTCCACTCCTTTTGTAGCTCTCTTGGTATTCTACATCAGACTACTTGTCCTCACACCTCTCGGCAAAATGAAGTGACAGAAAGAAAACACAGGCACCTTCTTGATGTTGCTCGCACCATTATGCTTCACATGAAGGTGTCCAAATATCTGTGGTATGATGCGATTCTTACCGCGACATATCTCATTAACAGGATGCCCTCCGCTCCTCTTGGGAGAGAAATTCCTATTACACGTCTTCAACAAGATACTAGTCTATTTTCTTTGCCTCCCAGAGTTTTTGGGTGTACAGCTTTTTTCCAGGATCTTTCTCCTGTCCTTGACAAACTGTTTTCTTGGGCCATTAAGTGTGTATTTGTGGGGTACTCCAGAACTCAACGAGGATACCGATGCTTTCACCCCCCCACTGGCAAATATTATGTTTCGGCTGATGTCACCTTTTTTGAGTCCTCCCCATATTATGGTGAGACTAGTGTTGAGTTTGTTCCCCTACCTGTGATTGTTCCTACAACATCAAATCCACCTTCAGTTCCAGTGAATCCCACTCCTTTGCAGGTATATCATCGACGCCAGCGACCGCCACCTCCGGCGCAACCAAGCTCCTCCTCTGATGTAAATCTCCCACAGAATGACCTTCACTTGCCCATTGCCCTAAGGAAAGGTACTCGTTCTTCTACTGCTCACCCTCTTTCCAACTTTGTTACCTATGACTCTTTACTTCCACAATTCTGTGCCTTTGCCTTGTCTCTTTCCACTGTGTCTATTCCCAAAAATCTCCAGTAAGCACTTTTACACCCACAATGGAAGGCTGCTATGGATGAAGAGGTGACAGCCTTGGTAGCCCGTGGCACATGGGAATTGGTGGCTCGTCCTGTAGGCGTCCAAGTAGTCACCTGTCGTTGGGTATACACAGTCAAATACAAAGCAAATGGCACCGTTGATCAATACAAGGCCCGACTAGTCACTCGGGGATTCACACAGACGTATGGGCTTGATTATGATCAGACCTTCTCCCCAGTTGCCCGTCTTAATTCTATCAGGATTGTTCTCTCTGTGGCTACCAACCACTCCTGGGATATTTGTCTGCTAGATGTTAAAAACACCTTCTTGTATGGTGATCTCTCAGAAACAGTTCTTATGGAGCAGCCTCCAGGGTATGTTGCTCAGGGGGAGAACAGGATATGCAGACTCAGGAAGGCGATCTATGGCCTAAAGCAGAGTCCCAGAGCATGGTTTGAAAAATTCAACAACGTTGTGATACAAGCAGAATTCCGACAATGTGTTGTAGATCACTCAGTCTTCTACAGGCAATCTGCGCAGGGGTGTGTGATTCTTGTGGTCTATGTAGATGATATTCTGGTGACAGGCAGTGATCAGGACGGCATCAAGGAGGTAAAAGATCATTTGATAGCTCACTTTGCAATCAAGGATCTGGAAAAACCAAGGTACTTTCTTGGCATCGAGTTCGCTTATGCAAAGGGTAGAATTATGCTATCTCAAAGAAAGTATGCTCTTGATCTCCTTCAGGAAACAGGTCTCTCAGGATGCAAACCACAGAGCACACCTGTTGATCAGTCACCATTGTTTTGGGATACTCATTCTGAACCATTAAAAGATCCAGGTCAGTACAGGAGATTGATCGACAAACTCATTTACTTGACTGTGACTCGGCCAGATGTTTCATATGCTGTGGGTCTTCTTAGCCAATTTATGCATGAGTCAAGGGAAGTACACTGGAATGGAGCCCTACGAGTTCTTGCCTATGTAAAAAGTTCTCCAGGAAAGGGTTTGATCTATGGTAAAAATGGTCATGTCAATGTGGTGACATACTCAGAATCAGGCTATGCAGGAGACAGAGGGGATCGGAAGTCTATTTCCGATTTTTGTACCTATGAAGGAGGGAATCTGGTTACATAGAGGAACAAGAAGCAAAATGTGGTATCTCGTTCCAATGCAGAGGCAGAATATAGATCGATGGCACAGACTGCATGTGAGATGGTGTGGGTCCAGTCCTTCCTATCTGAGTTGGGATTTGCACCAAAGACACCCATGCCGATGTTCTGCGACAACCAGGCCACTATCTTCATTGCCAACAATCCCACTTTCCATGAGCGCACCAAGCACATTGAGGTGGACTGCCACTTTGTGAGAGATATAGTGTTAGAAGGAACTATCTCTACTCCACATACAAGTTCATCTGAGCAGTTGGCTGATATCTTTACTAAGGGCTTGAATTGTAGTGTATTTGGCTCCTTAAGTACCAAGCTAGGCTTACTCGATGTATATGCTCCAACTTGAGGGGGAGTGTTAGAGTTGTATCTATATTGCTTAGGTTACTCTAGATAGTGGGTTAATGGATATCTATTTATCCAGGTATACCATAATCCCCTATTTATATGTAACTTAAGCTTTCTAATAACATATGCTCTTTTTCTCTCCACAAACATTATATTTATTTCTTTTTTTTTAAATAATGATAGGACTTCTCGTTTATTTATGGCAAATCCAAAAAAAATAGTACAAAATAAAAAACATATAGACAAGAAGTCTATGCTGAAAAAACAAAAAAAAATGAAGAAATTAAACTCAAGTCTGCCTGTTGATTAGGGGAGAAAAGAGAATTAATTTGCACTACTAAAATAGTTACATATATACCCTTACAGAAATATCCATATGTCTATCTAACTATTTAATATTTTCCCTTAAGTTAGAACATATATATTGATCATGTTCAACTTGTTACATAAAGACTCAAACACCCAA
Source organism: Posidonia australis (assembly GCA_024699735.1). Classification (NCBI taxonomy): domain Eukaryota; kingdom Viridiplantae; phylum Streptophyta; class Magnoliopsida; order Alismatales; family Posidoniaceae; genus Posidonia; species Posidonia australis. Next base: position 13,140 of record JAMKQA010047104.1, on the reverse strand, counting down.
CCCTTTTGTAAATATGTTGGTCAACTACTATGAAGATTGAGTATATGAAGTATCAATGATTCTAGTCAACACCATTTCCTGTGTATAATGACAATCCACCTTTATATGTTTAATGTGCTCATGAAAGGTTAGATTGTTAACAATAAATGTCATGGTCTGATTATCACAAAGCATGGACATAGGTACTTCCACAGGGAAGCCAAACTCTATCAACAAGGACCTAAATTATATCATGTCACATGTTGTATGGACCATGAACCTATACTCTACCTCGACATTATTTTTGGTCACCACATTCTGTTTCTTGCTCTCTCGTGTGACTAAGTTACCACCTACATAAGTACAATAACTTGAAGTAGATTTCCTATTACCTTTGTTGCTCACTGTGCAATTAGGAAAAGATAATGTCTAATCTGATTATTAGGACAGAAGATACATATATATAGAATAGGAATAAATGGATATTTAGCTGGATATCCAAATATCCTATTACAAGATCCAATATAAAATAACTCTATAATCTCAACACTTCCCCTCAAGCTAAAGCATATATGTTTATCATATCTAGCTTGTTACAAAGGAAATCATAAATCCCAACACTAAGTCTCTTAGTAAAGATATCAGCACACTGATCAAAAGACTGTGTAAAGAGTAGATACAACTCATTGCATCACTATTTCTCGAACAAAATGACAACCCACCTCTATGTGTTTGGTACGCTTATGGCAGGTGGAATTATTAGTATTGTAAATGACAGTCTCGTTGTCACAGTACCTGATATCCTAGGTAGAGGTTGGGTCAGATGTTTAAGCTTACGGTGAGTAGCAAGAAATGTCTCAAAACTTTGCGACCATAGGAGGTAGTTTTTACCATTCAGTTTCTCTGAGGTACCACTCAAGTTTTTGACAAGTGATTCTCTAAAAGTCACGCTGAATAACACAGATCAGATCTTAAAAGCTACTACCAGAATGCAAAAACAAATATCAAAAGCCTCCAAGAGATGATAAACTGGTAAGCAACAATAACTACCCTCAATAGTAGCAGAATAAAGGAAGTACGCCCTATCTATGAAGTGTATAGCAGCAATAATAGCCACTTAATCCCTTCCAGTGGTAGAAAAATTAATCTTCTACACTCCACTTACATGTGGATGTGCATAGGAGATGACGGTAGAGGCTATTAGTGAGATAGGAGGGGTCGAGGGCCCCTTAGATCAACCGAGCAGGCCCTGAGATGGCTTGTCAACGTGATACAAGGACCTAAAGAAGGCCTGGCAGTAGTTGGGGTCTTAGCAAAGCGCTGGACGGTGCCGGAACAAGGCTGAGCAGAGCTGACGGTGCAAATCAGGGGTCGACGGAGCCTTCCAAGTAGCCGACGACTCAAGCCAAGGGAGACGCAGCCATGAGAGGAGAAAAGAGGCGGCTGGAGAGGAGAGCTGACGCAAGAGGGAGCCGAAGGTGGCAAAAGACGTCGGTGGCAGGCAGGCAGCGCAGATCAGGGTTGAAGACGTCCAACGGGTAGCAACGACACAAAACAGGGGAGGGGAAGGGCACGATGCAGACCAAGAAAGGTCGGGGATGGACAAAGATTGCTGGAGATGGTCGGAGACGGCGTCACTGGCGCTGGAGAAGGTGGCCAGAGGTGACTAGTCCTAGGGTTTCCTCCCTAGGGTTTCCTCCCTAAGCTCTGGTACCATATGCAATTAGGAAAAGATAATATCTAATCTGATTATTAAGGTAAAAGATACATATATATAGAATAAGAATAAATGGATATTTAGCTAAATATCCAAATACCCTATAATAAGACCAAATATAAAATAACTCTACAGTCTCAACACTCACATAATTAGAGTCTGACAAAGCTTCAACACGCAAATGGACATGTCCCTTGTAAATCAATCCTCGACCAGGATTGCTCTTAATGTAGATATGAACACGAAAAGTACACTGCCAATATACTGTTAAAGGTTCATACATAAACTAATTGAGAAGCTCCACTACATATGTTTGGATGAGTAATTGTCAAATAAATCAACTTCTAAATCAACCGTCTCTATCTGCCACCATCCTCATGTGTCTGTGACGAACTATTCCAAAAACTAAGAATCTGATCAATGGGAATATTTTCTAGTTTGTATCCTAGAAAATCAGTCTCTTGTTGTCAAGCACATGCTTCCTCTAAGATAACACCCTCTTGTCCTTAACATAAGCAAACTTTATGTCCAAGAAATACTTAGGTGTCTTCATATCTTTTGTTACGAAGTACTACAAAAGATACTACTTCGTCTCACTAATGTTTGTGGTGTCGAAGAATATCATCCACATAAACTACAAGGAACATAACCATTGGAGTTCTTTTTGATAAACATTGAGTAATCAACAACACATCTTACAAAACCCTGACCTAGCACAACTATACTAAATTTCTAAAACCATACATATGAACTTTATTTTAAACCATATAAAGCCTTCCTGAGAAAGCATACACGATCCTCTTCCTGAGCAACATATCCTAAGAGTTACTCCATAAAAACTTATTTAGCTAAATCACCATTCAGAAATGCATATTTAACATCAAGTTGACACAATTACTAGGACTGATTGATAACAATGGAGAGAAGTACTCGTATAGGGTTAAGTCGGACTATACGCGAGAATGTATAATCAACTCCAAACATTTATGTGAAACATTGAGTCATAAGATGAGCCTAGTGTCATTCCACCGACCCATTTAGCTTGTAGTTGATAGTGAATACTCACTTGCAGTTAACTATAATTGTTCCTTCAAGGCAAGCAACCAGGTTCCATATACCATGGGATACCAGTACTTACATTTCTTTATCCATAGTTGCTTTCTAGTGTAGATGAATGAGTCCATCTTGCTAGTTCTTAGGAATAGTCTTTGTAGAAATGGACAAGGCAAACTAATGAAAATAAAGGTGAAGATTATCATAAAAAACAAATGTATAGATGGGATGAGCAGTAGTGGAATATGTATTTCCAAAGGGCTATAGAAAATGAAGGTTTGAGGATGACAAATCCACAGATGTAGAGGTCGGATTTGGCTCAACTAGAAGTGGCTAAGGCGATCGTTGACGACGATCATAAACCTGCAATGGACAAGACAAGCGTTGCTCCATAGATATATCATCGCTTTGATTGGTAGGAACACTTGTATATGGTAGAAGAGAAATGTAACCTAGAGAAGACTCATTAGACTCAAAATAGGACTTTGACTTCAAAAACGTAATGTTAGTAAATACAAAATACCGATAACTAGGAGAATGATAACACGTATAACTCTTTTGAGTCCTAAAGTAACTAACAAGACACACTTGAGTGATCTAGAAGCTAACTTGTCAAGGCCTAAAGTGAGATCTTGAACGAAGACAACACAATTAAATACTCTAGAAGGTAGAGAAAACAACTCCTTATCTAGATAGAGTTGTCTAAGAAGTACCTCTCCTCCAAGTAGAGTGGAAAGTATTCTATTAATAAGGTATAAAGTAGTAAGGACAACTTCCGACCACAAATATTTTGACACTTACATCTACAACATAATGATACAAGCCATATCAACAATAAGTCTATGTTTTTGCTCAATCACATTATTTTGCTGAGATGTATTGACACAAGGAATCTAATGAAGAATACCCAATGATGCATAATAACTTTGAAGATCATTTTGAACAAATTTCAAGGTAATATCAGTACAAAAATTTTTAGAGTAACAACAAACTGATTTATTATTTCTACAAATAAGTTTCTACAATATCAAAGACATGAAATTTATCTCTAAGAAGCTAGACCCAGACACTACAATAATCATTAATATACACAATATAATATCAAAATCCAAAAACATATGAAACACGATCAAGACCCTAAATGTCACAATGAATCAATTCAAATTGATTCTAAGTCGTAAAAAGTGATTGATGCTGGTAGATAGTACGATGATGCTTACCTAACTGACACGACTCATAATTAAAAGACTAAACAGATACCTACGTAAGAGTCTATTGAAGTTTTCGATGAGGTGGGTGACCCTAACGACAATGCCATAAAAGAGCTAACTCCACGAATGCGAGGCCACGAGATATCTCACCACGAATAAGTACACCCCATGTCTACGCTTACAACTCAAATCAATTCTCCTCCCAGTTTGCAGATCTGAAAGGTACAATGGAAGGAAAAAAAAGTCACACTACAATGCAACTATTTTGTTACGACACTAATGGATAATAAATAAGCAAGGTATATATAGAACTTTGTCAAAATAAATATGAAAGTAAGCTTGAACAACTCCCTTATCAGACAATTACGACCATCAGCAATAGCAAGTTAGCAATAGAACAAATATCGAACATATGGAAAAGGCGAGTGAAAAGGCCTCTAGTATGTGAGGAGGCTATAGAGTCTTCTAACTTTGCAGCTCAATCAATGAGCAACCTCTTCCACTCTAGCATTAGAGATATTAATTCCTTTTATTTCACTTTTCCTGAAATTAATTTTGAGGCTTGATATAAGCTCAAAATTTCTTAGAAGGAATTTCCACCTCTGCATTTGAATAGGAGTTGGTGAACAAAACAATAAAGTATCATCGACATACTACAAATGAGTAATATCTACTGCATCTACTCCAATCCTCCAACCAACCAGATGCTTGAGCACGAGCAGAGAGCACATTAACTACCAAATTAAACAAATAATGGAGATAAAGGATCTCCTTGTCACAATCCTTTACCAAAGCAGAAAAAACCTGAAGATTTCCCATTCACAAGAACAGAACCCATTCCAATTTCTATCACATTCTTCATCCAACTGATCCAATTGGAGGGGAAACCAGAACAAATCAAACACCACCAGATAAACTGCTAGTCTAGGTTATTAAATGCTTTACGAAAATCTAATTTGCAAAGAAGTCCTGGAGACCACATTTTGTAGTCACGAATACATTCTTGAGCCATTGCAACACTATCTATCAATCCCCGTCCTCTCAGAAAAGTAGTTTGAGTGTCAAAATGCGATTTGCCTGCCATCTTCCTTGGTCTGTTTGTAAGCACTTTGGTGATGATCTTCATTACTCCATTCATGAAGCCTATAAGACGAAAATCACCTACCTGCAGCTCCTACAACCTTAGGTATACGAAATATATAGGAAAAGTTGATAGATTCACCTCCCTTGCTTGTCTCCCATAAATGACGCATCATATTCATTACATCATTTTTGCGAATATGACAAAATTGCTTGAAAAAAATTAGCAGAAATCCATCAGGACTAGGTGACTTTTCACCCTCTATTTCCTTAATAGTCGACCATACTCTTCTTTAGAAAATCTATGACATAAAGGAGAAGCTTCATTGAGAGTTAATCTCTTGAGTATAATTTCATCTTGTTAAAGTTGTATTCTTACACATTTATTAGAGTCCTAGTGTCATTAGTGGATGGATGGATTATTGAATATCCATTTATCCTAAGATATCCATAATCCACTATATAAATATATATATATATATATATGTAATCCTCTCTACATAATGGAATAGTCTAGCATATTCTTTCTCACATGGTACCACAGCACCAAGAGAAAACCTAAGACCCATCACCAATCCCTAACCCCAATCCACCACCACTGCCACCGACCCTCCCTTCTGTCGTGTTGCAGTTAACACCGATAATGTAGGTTGCCACCATGTTCATCATCATTTGTGTGTGGACACATGTTTGTGCCCTAGGACCATCGTTACTTTCCCCAGGAAGTGTTTGTATAGTGTAATTGTTGTTGTTTCTTCTAGACCACTATCATTTGTGACAAATCAGATTATGTTAGTGCTTTTTTTTATAGTACATAATTAGACCTGCCAATTAGGTCGTGTCGTATACTTATCGTGTCAGACTTATCGTGTCATCGTATCTATCATGTTTTTACCAATATTTCTTGTATTTTGGAAAAATTATACTTGATTACTAATAATACAATAATTTTAAATATATATAAAACATATTTGTATTCAATTTGGTAATAATATGTTTAATAATCTATTATTAATGTTAAACGTGTATTAATTGGGTTCAATCAGTTCCAATTATATTAAATCAGGTAACAATCGTGTCTAATTGTGTCAAAATAAAATTATGTTTATTAACCATAAATCACTTAAATATTTCAAAATAATTAAAAAAAATTATAACTAAATTTTATCATGTTATCGTGTCGTATCGTGTCGTTTCGTGTAATGGTGTTGTGTCAAGAATTGACAGGTCTATACATAATGGCCTCTTATGAGTTGACTAAGAATCTCAGTGGAACATTAAAAAAACTCAATGGGAAGAATTACCTTCTTTAGGTATAGAGTTTTTAGACCTTTGTTATGACCAATGGAAAGATTAAGCACCTCATACATCCACCTCTAGATGTCAAAGATACTGCCTATGAGGATTGGTGTGTTTATGATGCCGTCATAGTATCATGACTAGTCAATAACATGGAACCCAGAGTTGTGCATGGTCTCGTGATGCTCCAGCCTGCAAAAAGGATTTAAAACCTATTAAAACTTACATATGGATATGACAGGAGTGTCTCAAGAGTCTTCAAGGCGTATACGGAGATATTTACTCTTCGACAAGGGATCACTCAGTCTAGGATCATTTCACTACTCTTCATGGACTTTTCAACAAACTTGACATTTATTAGCCATTGATATTTGATAGTAGATGTCACAAAAATGAGACGATATCGCGAGGAGTTAGCACAACGTACTTATCAAGCCTCAACCTATATCTATCCTCTCAGATCCGAGGACATGTTCTAGGTGCTCCAGAACACTTTCTCCAATATGTTTAGGATTTCTACCGCTACTTCTATTGTAGATCACTCTACCATGCTTGCTCTAGCTTCGTGTGGTCAAACCGTCCGTGGTAACACCCAAAGGCGTCCTCATTGTTAGCATTGTAGGATGTTAGGCCATCGCATTGAGAAATGTTGGGATAAGTTCAGTAAACCACAGTAGACTAATGCCATGACTGAATCATCATCGACGACACCTATAGTTGATCGGATTGTCGTTATTTCTAAGGCTGGCTACAAGTAATTCCTACAACTTTAGACAATTGACACTACTACCAATGCTTCCCATGGTTCCATTTCAGGTACATTAGAGACAATTTCAGATAATAGACTCCAGAACCTCCTCTCATATGCTAGGTGCACGTGATTTCTTTACCCATTTATCAAACCTATTTGATATTCATTCTATTGCATTGTTGATGGTTGTTCATATTCTATATCTGATGAAGGAATTGTATAGGCCACCTTATAGATTATCCTTGATAAAGTCCTATTTGTACTTAACTTTCTCATTAATTTGTTATCTATTAGTGCTATAGTTAAACAACTATTATGTTATGTGACCATTTTCCTTTTTACTATACATTTTAGGATTTGTAAACGAAAAAGAGGATTGGTTTAGACTGTAAGTGAGGACATGGTGTACACACACTACCTTGTGACAAGATTTCTCGTGAGCTAGCATCATTAGCCTCCACATCCGAGTAGACCTGTCAAACGAGTCATGTCGTGTACCTATCGTGTAGTGTATAAATGTGTATACTATATGTATATACTAAACTCAAACACGACCCATTTAATTATCGTATACTTAATACCAAATCTAAATACAAATTATTTGTTAGCGTGTATACACGACACAATCTATTAAGTACATGTAAGTGAATTGTGTCATTTTGACATGATAACTACTTCATTGACACGAACACACGTTTATTACACCATTACATGTTTAGTATACATTTAACATTTACACATTTTATACACGTAGAAAAATGAAAGATAAATCAATAAATCATAAAACTAATTATTCAACAATATTTCACAAGTTCCATTATTCCATATGTTAATATCACAATTCTACATTACATCATAAACATCCACTATTCAAAATAACAAAAGTTATAATTTATGTACATGATTAGGTAACATGTACTTATCGTGTACTTATTAGATTTTTTTACCTTAGACACGGAAACAACCCGTTTAATAATCGTGTCTACTGGATAAACACGATAAGTATACAAGACACAATGAGGATAAACCCGAACACAGTTATATCGTGTCGTGTCAAAAATTGACGTATCATGTTCGTGTCATGTTGTGTCGTGTCTGAGTCTTTTGTTTTATGTCATTATCATCTTGATCACCCGGTCCATCAAAAGCTTCAACCAACCTTATCATGGATTTCAATGTCTTCTTTTAATTGTGAGTCGTGTCACTTAGGTAAACACCACTATGCCATCTTTAAAAGTTTACGTTTTGTGTCTAAGTCAGAGTCAGTTTGAGTTTATTCAATGTGACATTTTGGAACCTACTCGCGTCCTATCTATTTCTAGTCATAAATACTACATTGTTTTCGATGTCATTAAAAAAAATTTTGTTAAAATAAAACATTAATTTTCTATTACATTGAAATATTTATGTATTAATAATGCACTTGAATTTATTAAATCTAGAATTCAATCTTACTATGCTTCTGTAGGCATAATTCATCAAACTACATCTTTATAAAATGGTGTGATTGAACGTAATACAGACATATTTTAGATGTCACTCGTACCATTATGTTGCAGATGAAAGTCTTGACGTATTTGTGATCTAATGTTGTTTTGACTATGTCTTTTTTTTATTAATAGAATGTTTTACCTACCCTTAGGTGATGAGATTCTTCTTCGATGATTACGTTTGGGTTTAGAGTTATTCTCATTGCCTCCTTGTATGCTTAGTTGTGTTGCCTTTATTTAGGACCTATCTTCTGGTCTTGATAAATTGTCTCCACATTCTATTAAGTGTCTTTATTGGATACTCTTGAACTTAACAAGGGTATTATTGTTTTCATCTCCCATCTAAGAAGTATTTTGTATCGATGTAACATTTTTTTAACCTTAATCATACATTGGGACTCCTTCTAATGATGATATGTGTATTCCTTGCCATCTCCTGTCAATCCATCATCTCTTGTTAAAGATAATCCAATTATTGTAGAACAAGAAATGCCACATCCCTACAGATATTACGTCATTATCAACGACCATCCTAACATACTCTAGTAGAATCTTCCTTAACTACAGCTATAAATCAAACTAATTCTAACCTAGATTTACGCATTGCACTACGAAATGGTAAAAGAACATCCATAACTTATTCTATTTCCTATTTTGTTAGTTATGATCACCGTAGTCTATATTTTCATAGTTTTGCCTTATCTATTTTCTCGAAGTTTGTCCCCAAGAACTACCATGAGGTATTACTTATATTACATTGGAAAGCAACAATAGATGAGAAGATGGAAGCATTAACGTAACATGGCACGTAAGAGTTAGTGACACGTCTTATAAGAACAAGCATAGTTACTAACAGAATAGTGTACACTATGAAGCACAAGCCAGATGACTTAGTAGATCGATACAAGTCATGTGTAATTGCTCATGGCTTCACATAGACATACGATAATGATTATGCTGAGACCTTTTCTCCAGTGACCCATCTCAACTCCATTTGTGTCCTTCTATCTGTTGCAATCAATCAGTCTTAGGAGTTCTACAGTTAGTTGTAAAAAATGCCTTCTTATATGGTAGATTTGACAGATTAGGTGCTCATGAAGCAACTTCTTGGGTATCTTACTTAAAGGGAGGATAGAGTATGCATGCTTAGAAAGACAATTTATGGCCTCAAGCAAAGTCTACAAGTATAGTTCAAAAATTTAATGGCGTGGTCATGGATGGTGATTTTTAGATATGTATTGTAGATCATTCAGTATTTTACAGGAGAATCGATAGTGGATATGTAATTCTCATAGTATATGTGGATTATATTTTGTTGACAGTGAGTGATTTGGTAGCCATTACAGAGACCAAGAAATACCTCATGACACATTTTATTACCAAAGATATGAGTAAGCTAAAATATTTTTTGGACATTGAATTTGCATATTCCAAGGACTGAATGGCACTATATTAGATAAAGTATGCACTAAACTTCATAACAGGACTCTTATGTTGCAAACCTAAAAGCACCCTTATAGAGCAAAGTCTATCATTCTGGGACTATTGGTCAGAGCTACTTAAGGAACCAACTCAATTCAGGCACTTAATTGGGAAGCTAATTTATTTGACAATTACTCGCCCTAATATTTCCTTTAGCGTCAATCATCTCAGTCAATTTATACATTAACCCAATATGGTTCATTGGAAGGGAGCTTTACATGTGTTAGTCTATGTCAAAGGAGCTCCAGGAAAGTGCCATGCACATTAAAAGAATAATCATCTACAGGTTGAGGTATGTTCAAACTCTAGATATGTTGAAGATAAGGAAGATGGAAAATCTACCTCAAGTTTTTGTACAGATGTTGAAGGCAACTTAGTCACATAGCGCAACAAGAAACAGAATATCGTGTCCAGATCCAATGTCGAGGCTGAATATCGCTCCATGACATGAACAACACGTTAAATAATGTAGCTTAGATCTTTTATGTTGGAACTTGGTTTCCCTATGCAAACTCTTATGACAACGTACTGTGACAATCAAACTACCATCTTTATAACCAATAATTCTACATTCCATGAGCAAACAAAGTATATTGAAGTGGATTGTCATTACATCTAAGATATGGTAATGTAAGGCATTATTTCTACACCTTACACTCATTTTTCTGAGTGACTACCGATGTCTTCAAAAAATGATTAGGTGTTGGGATTTTTAGGATTTTATGTGCTAAACTGGACATAATTGATACATATGCTCTAGTTTGAGGGAAAGTATTAGAATTGTATTCTTACACATGTATTGGAGTTCTAGTGCCATTAGTGGATAGATGAGTTATTGGACATCCATTTATCCTAAGGTATCCATAATCCACTATATATATGTAATCCTCTCTGTATAATGGAATAATCTAATTCGTTCTTCCTCATACATCCCACATCGAACTCCCATCATGTACACTTAAAGAAAGCTTTTTTGAAATGACTCAAAAGGATAAAACTGATCACTCTTTCAAACCATTGCCCATCCACCTTTATTCTATTAATGAAATTTGCGTCTCCTTCGATTAGCACATCTATCAAAGAACGTTGTATAGCTATCTTCAGCCTCCAACCATTGTCCATGCACCGTATTTCTATTATATTTTATTTTATTTTCCTTTAGGATTAATTCATATTTAATTTCAATTAGAGTTAGGTTAGGATTAGTCTTGAATAGTATTTGGATTTGAATTTAAATTAGGATATTTGTTAAATTTAAATTGTTAGTTTGATTTCTATTTAAGGGCATATGCAACGTAAAATGAATTAGTTGGATACGAATTAGTTTGTTTTTTGGGTTATTGCCTCCTGAGAAAGTTCCTTTTTCTTTTGTTCTTGTTCTTCTCCATCTTCTCTTTTTGTGTCATACTTGTCCCACATCACTAGTGTTGCTTACAAAAAATGGAAACAATTGCTAAATCCAAAGAGTAATGAACTGCTCAATATTCATACTTAGTGACACATGATCTTCCATTTCTCATCTAAGGCAACATCAAGGCATAAATAAACCAAGTCCTAAACAACTGTCCACCAGGGTAAGTATGGTAGTTGTTATTTGGGAAAAAAAGAGCATATTGCTAATAGAGAAGAAATTACATATATATAGTAGGGTATTGGATAATAGGATCCAAAAGATCCATTTACCCACTAAGACTCATACTATATACTCTAACACTCTCCCACACTGGAACAAATATATCTAACATGTCCAACTTGTTACATAAATATGACCGGACACTGAGTCCCTTGGTGAATAGATTTGCTAGCTGCTCAGAAGACTAAGTGTAAGGAATACAGATATGACCGAACAGCACTATGTCTTCGATATAATGACAATTCACCTCTATATATTTGGTTCTCTCATGAAAAATTGGATTGTTGGTAGTGAATACTGCAGCCTAGTTGTCACAGTGCATAGTCATTGAAAGATCAACATAAGCTCCAAACTCCATCAATAAAGAACGTAGTCATATCATTTCACAACATGTTTGGATCATGACTCTATATTTTGCTTCTGCACTAGACCATGAAACATTTTGTTTCTTGCTTTTCCTGGTGACCAAGTTACCACCCACATAGGTACAATAGCCCGATGTTGATTTTCTGTCTCCCCAATCACCTGCATAATCAAAATCTGAATATACTTCAATCAGTTAATGCCCATGTTTGCTGTAAATCAAGCCCTTTCTTGGTGAATTCTTGATGTAGGCAAGTACACGAAGAGTTCCCTGTCAATGTACCTATTTAGGTTCATGCATAAATTGACTCAGTAGCCCTACAGCGAACAAAATATCTAGATGAGTGACTATCAAATAGATTAATTTACCTATCAAACATCTGTACCTATCAGCCTCCTCTGAGAGCATCGATATACTGTCCCAAAAGGAAGGATTTTGTTCTATCAGTGTATTTTCTGACTTACATCCTAGGAGCCTTGTCTTATGTAGCAGATTTAAGGCATGCTTTCTTTGGATAAGTACAAAATATCTAGATGAGTGACTATCAAATAGATTAATTTACCTATCAAACATCTGTAACTATCAGCCTCCTCTAAGAGCATCGATATACTGTCCCAAAAGGAAGGATTTTGTTCTATCAGTGTATTTTCTGACTTACATCCTAGGAGCCTTGTCTTATGTAGCAGATTTAAGGCATGCTTTCTTTGGATAAGTACAAAATATCTAGATGAGTGACTATCAAATAGATTAATTTACCTATCAAACATCTGTAACTATCAGCCTCCTCTAAGAGCATCGATATACTGTCCCAAAAGGAAGGATTTTGTTCTATCAGTGTATTTTCTGACTTACATCCTAGGAGCCTTGTCTTATGTAGCAGATTTAAGGCATGCTTTCTTTGGATAAGTACAAAATATCTAGATGAGTGACTATCAAATAGATTAATTTACCTATCAAACATCTGTAACTATCAGCCTCCTCTAAGAGCATCGATATACTGTCCCAAAAGGAAGGATTTTGTTCTATCAGTGTATTTTCTGACTTACATCCTAGGAGCCTTGTCTTATGTAGCAGATTTAAG
>JAMKQA010047103.1:0-33953 GCA_024699735.1 Posidonia australis | reverse complement strand
TTTTCCTTTTATTAGTGAAAAAATCAAGAAGTGAAAAAAAGGGGGAAAAAGAAGAAAAGAAAAGATAGAAAGAGAGCAAAAAAAAGGAGCCAAAAAATCAAAAAAAAAGGAAAAAAGAGAGGAGAGAGATCAAAAAAGAGAGCAAAAAAAAAGAGAAAATAAAAGTAAAAAGAAAAGAAATTTCTTGTAATTTCTTGGTTTCTATCAATATTGAGCCTCCACAGTCTATATGTGAAACCATTGGGATTTATTTTCATTAATAAATTCCTTTGGAAATTGATGGAAGAGCAGCTGGAGCATTAAACGCAGTATTCCTAGCGTTCAATGTTGAACGCAACTTATATAAGCGTTTTACACATTGAACTGAGTCAGACTACTTTGAATTGTTAAACGCAATGTTTACTAGCGTCCAATATTGAATGCAAAACTTTATGCGTCCTACACTTTCCAACATGTGTAGTACTTACTTTCAGTCCAAAGATCACATAGATGTCCAAATTGGGCAATAGTAGCCACTCAGATACAGATAGCATGCCTGAGGAGAAACTTGCCATGAGGATATTTCATCCAACCACTAGGGAAGAATTGGACCTAGACTCTATCTAATAACAAGCAATATACCATTTTCTCATCAACAAGAACAATACGCCACTGGCTGATGCAATCTCGTTAGGGGTTAGGAATTAGCAATTCCATAATCCCCACCAAGGTCAACACCTCCCAGGTGAAGGACAACAAAGGTCTGTCGAAAACCACTTCTCTAAAAGTCTATACTAGGAATAGCTTAGAAATGTATCGTCAGATACAAGACACTAGGGACAACGTAATGCACCCAATAGTGGGTTTAAAATGAGGACCAATCCTCTATTTTGTGGACAACAATAGTATTACCTGAATGGCAAAGTTAGACAAAGAGTAAATCCACTTTTCTTCCAGCTACTAGAGCAGTTCCCTCATATTTCAAATACCAATACTCAAGTAGCTCAGGTGGGCAACAACAATTTGGCAGAAATGATGAAGATTTTCAATTCTTTAAGGGTTTAGACACAAGCTTCCTAAACCTTTAACATGAGCAAATTTTCTTCATTCCAGCTCTCTCTCGGCTTTAAGTACCTTAAGACTTCAAAATTTGATGGGACCATCAATCCATATAGCCACATCATTCGGTTTCAATGGGAGTCAGCCTTATACTTCCACTACTTGGGGCTTTTCATACACTTCTTCTTTTATCCATTAAAAGGTGAACCCATGGAATGGTTCAAGACTTTATCAAGAGAAGTGCTCAGTAGCTTTAGCAAGATCAGGGAATGCTTCTTAGTCAAGTATCAACACAAGATCACATCAAAGCTAACTTTCCATGACTTAAGCAGAGAGAGCATGAAGCCAGGCAAACATTGGGTCACTTTTACGAACAAATGGTGAGAAATGGCTGCCACATCAGGCCTAGACTTCCCAAAAAAGTAATTTGTCCAGACATTGATTACAAACACCACTAGACCGATGAAGAGAGGATTGCCCAATCCGTATTGCCCTTCTATAACTACACTCTATGAGGTGGCCGCTTTTTTGAAGGAAAACATGCATGAATTCAAAAGCAAAGAATTCCAAGAGACAGAGGACAACACTGAACTAATGTATCATGTACAAGTTGGAAAGTTGAAGTAGTGGAATCAACCTCCTCAAATGTAGGATTATCAACAAAATAGCAATGACAGGGGCAACCACCATTATGCAACTCCACGGCAACAGTCGAAAGGACCAAGACGTGCAAGTTATTCTCCCCTCTCAGTCAAGTTGGTAGACATGTTTGTAGAAATAATGGAAGCCCAAGCAATCAACCTCCCACCTCAAAAGGCTAAAGGAATAAACTGAGCACATCACCCAACAAACCTAAATTGCAATGCATACCCATCAAAGAATCCCTCACCACAACCAAACCATCCATCTCGCACTTCAACACCTGCCCATGAACCATCCTTCGGGATCCAACCCCACACCCATCACCACCCGTCATGCAACCTCACACCAGCAAATAAATATTGTCCGTTCCACATAAGACATAAGTGCAATTTAGAAGACTGTTGGGTTTTCAAGGTCTACAATTGGATGGAGGAAGGCAGAATCAAGTGCGATGCATTAATAGAAAAGGTTGGGAGTCATCACAAAGCATGAGCCAGGTTCCAGCGTCAATCTAGTAGAAGCCTCTACTAATGGAGGTCACACTTAGGATAGATCCCTAATTGTTGTAAATAAACTTTACTTTTCCTTTCTTTGTTTTGTTTGTGTATGGAAAATATGTAGATAAAACATCCTTTTCCTCCATGTAATGATAATAATAATAATAATAATAATAATAGTAATAATAATAATAATAATAGAAAGCCTAACGAGAAGAAACCTTTACTACAAAGTATGGGAAAATTGAGACTAAATGGGAAGGATCATACTGGTGATTGAGGCATATCTAGGCAATTCTTATTATTTAGCTAGAGAGGATGGTGCTAAGCTTGAACATCCTTGAATGCATAGTACCTCAAAAGGTACTACCGTTGACACGCATACTAAGTCTATGGACTACCCAAGCTTGTGAACTAGCTATTTCCCAAAGCTTAGGAACCTCATCCTTGGCCTTACCTCACAAATACTTTGTGGGAAAAGGGATCAAGGGTCCAACACTAAGATGAAAGCAAATCCTTAAGAGTTCCCTTCCAGTCTATGAACAACAAGTCCACACACTTTCCTGAGTCAGACATGCTATCCTAATGTAAATCTTAATAAGTTATAATTGGGTAGATGTCCAAAACCAAAACCAGAAGCGTAAAAAGAGAGGAGTGCACCAAAATAAAGAAGTGATTTGATCCATCGATAATAAATATCTATTTACCAAACACTTAAAACGGGGGTGAGACCACTAACGCTCAGCAGGTGTGCTATAATAGCGTAAATCTCAATGAGTAGTGATGGATAAGCACCTGTCTAATAAAGGAGAAAAAGGAAAAAATAAAGAAAAGAAGACAACAAAGAAGCTGTCCATTGACCCAAAAAAAGAGAGAGGGGAAAAGATGACAACAAAGAAACTGTCCAAAGGAGAATTAATGAAAAAACGACAACAAAGAAGCTGTTTAGAGTCAAAATTAAAAAAAGGAAATCAAAAAGTGCAATAGAATTCAACATTGGATTGGGAGGATAAAAACTCTAAATCTCTAGCCAAAGTCTTAGGATAAGACACTACCGCCATTCTTCACACTCTATACAATACACTTACAGACAAGGAACAGGAACCTAGGACTAGGGGTAGTTAGTACAAAGGCAAGCTTAAAACGTCTTCTGGTTTGGACGTGCACGAGGGTTTCAATTATCAAGGCTTCCACCCACAAAGTCTTCTTTTTCCTAGCTTCATGAAAGAATTTTCTTCTCAAAAAAAATCCAAAAATAAGAAAATATAAAAAGAACAAAAAATAAAAAATCCAGAAACCAAAAAAAATAGAAAACCCAAAAAAAAAAAAAAAGAATCCAAAATTCCAAAAAAAAAAATTCAAAAGGACAAAAATCCAAAATCAAAACCCTAAAAAAAAAAATCCAAAAAAATATAAAAAAAAGATAGAAAATAAAAAAAATCTAAAAAAAAGAAGAGTAAAAAATCCAAAAAAAATGTTGAAAACCCACAAACCCCAAAAAGGGTAGCAAAAAAAAAAAAGAATAAAATCTACCCAACCAATATCATCTCATGAAACTGATAATAAGTATGGTGAGGGATACAAAATTTAAGGCGGAAGCGATTTTGTGTCGCCAAAGTCATCTTTAGTTAACCAACAAAGCTGAGGTCAGATTATTATCCTCCTTCTAAGTTTACGTCATGAAATCTATCTCTATATTTTGTTTATTATCTTTCTTCTGGATTAAGGGCAATAGGCACCCTAGATGGAATAACAGTTGCGTTGAGCTTCTTTATAAATTTTACTGACAGGTGTTAGACACAACCTATTTTTGCGTCTTATATTAGACACCACTATAGATAGCATCCAATATAAAAAAGGTGTAAGACGGTAGTCGTTATAGCATCTTACATTGGATGCATCTAGATCTACATCCAACATTTATCAACAACTGAAGTTGTTGATCTTTTTTGTGGGGCCTCCAAATTCGTGGTCAAAATGCAAAACCAATTTTTACCAATTCCATAGGCTTACTAAGTTGAAATACACGTGTGAGCACTAATTTCATATTTTCTGAACTTCCGAACCATCCAGAATCACTTGTCGTATCTTTCATTGAATTAACAACTCATTAAAGATACCGATAACTCATTAAAGCGTGCAGGTGAGATTAGTCATCGTAACTTTGTCATTTATATGTTGTTACATGTGAATACGCTCGTTTTGAGTTAATTTGAATTAAAGACCATTATTTGGGAGTGCTCCTTTAGTTATTAGTTATTTTAGTTCATTTTAAACTCTGAGAAAGGTAAGCAAAAAGAAATATCTGACAGGTTTGCTAAGTAACATTTTTCTTCATTTATAAATACAATTGTTCTACAAAATCATCGGAGTATACCCCTGAGGTACAAATGCTGAAAAGAACAAAAAAACGGAATAACAAGCTACAGGACGCTCTCGCCATCACACTCTGGAGTTGAAGGAGGAACCAGAGGAAGCTGAGATGGTTGACGTACTGACGCACCTGAAGGAGCCTGAGAGGTAGCTTAAGGATGAAAACCACCCAAACAATGCTTCAACTCAATGATTGGCGGAGGAGGATCTCAGTGACCTTAAATAGTGCCACTCTCAAAAGCATGCATTCTATAATGTCTCACCTTTCCCTCAAGCTAGTCTATAATGTCATCTTTATCTCTCAAGCGTTGTGGAAAAAATAGTTAAAATTTCAATGAATATTACAAGTAGGTGTAAGAACTGAAGGCGAAGTAAAATTGATTATACCACTTAAGCTCTATCCAGTTGCCTCCTTAGTTCAGCAACCTCAGCAGCTAAATCAATTACCAACGATGTCTGTCTCTGTTTAAACAACCAGGCCACCTCTGTATCTCTCTCCTCCAAAGTACGAAGGCACTCCTCAGCAAGCCAACATGCCTCCTCCAATTGTTGGCCTTGAGAAACAAACTCTCCCTCAAGGCGTAGGACATGCTCTATACGCCCATTGCGGCCTGCACCATGCCCTGAATCCACTCGTCCTGAAGGGCAAGCAACTCCTCTAGTTGGGAGACCTAGTCGTTAGCCTGACAAGACAGCTCCTACCGAAGAGCATCAATCTGCAAAAGCCAGTGTTACAATCAGAATTGAATAAGAAATATAATAGAGAAAATACACTGTTACATTTACCATGCCTTAAAGACGGGAAATCTCCTTGGCATAATTTGGTGGTGGAGCAAAACTAGTGGAAGGCTATAAAAGAAAAGAAACATGTTTAACATGAGTAGAAGCAAACTTGAGAAGCAGATGCCCGTAGACGCTCAACCTCCTCAGTCAACTCAGCTACCCGCCTCACTAGGTCTCGCTCACGTTGGCTATACTTGTCTGTGATCCTCAGTTGCAAGGGGCAGATTCAAATATGTTAGCCACCAAGAAATGCAAGTGTTATAATTTGAAGCATAATGCTAAATACTTATCGCGATCTCCATTTGCACCCAATGGAGTGGACAAACTCTTGTAACTCACCCATCGTCATTGCCACCACATCAGGAGTAGTGTCACCCATAGGAAGGTTTGGCTGTCTTAGAAAGTGGGAGTGATGGAAAATCATAAGCTCGCTAAACTGAGCGTCTATCCAACAAGCCCAAGTCAACTCATCCTCAGCAGTCGCATTGGTAGGAGTAGGGGAACCACCCCGAACCTAGTCCAACAACTATAGGTTGTAAGTGTCGACCTAGTGGCGAGGAAGCCCACCTCCTCCCCGTGTTTAATGCCAAACTTGGAATAGGTGAGCCTGAGGTTGAATCTAATGACGCCCTAGCCGACGGAGTGCCCAGCTAATCTGTTGAAAGTGGCAGTAGTTCCAACAGTGGATCTAGATGTCCTCATCAAAGACAACCTAGTCACAAGCTATCTCAAGGACATCCTCGTGCTCTCCCTCAGCATATGGCCACCAAATCATCTAGAAAGGCTGAAGATGAATCAGTGAACTAGATATTAGGGAAGTCATGCATGTGGAAAAAAGACTACTTGAGTAGGGACCAGCATCTGAAAGAAGAGACACACGACGTAGCGATGCTCAGTAATCGCCTCAGGTGCACGATTAGCCTGACCCCAGTATGCTCCCTGAGGAAAAGGCATCCCCGTCTCAACAACCGAAGGGGGGATGGGCCTCATGAAGGAGAAATGATCCCACACCTAGATCTGCAAGCAGAAGCAAATCAGCAGGCAAGTATACAGAAAAGCATTTACATAAAAGCAAAAGATTGAGGAAAGTTTATTTACCTAGAAAAATGGCAAGTTCCCACCTAATTGACGAGAACTACCATCAGCAAAGTGGAAGACAACTAAATACAAGTACAACAGGCAAGCTGCTCCCCATGCATGCTCCCCAACTCGATCTAAATCAACAAGTAGGGGCAGAAACACTGTCGACAGTTGTAAAGAAGCATGGCTGAAGAGCAAGTCTCCAAACAGAACAAGAAGGAATGGTAGAACTACTGATCTGCTTCCTCCCTAGGCTCTGTTACCATTTCTCAAGAATTCTCAACCCAATGGACCACCGAAGAAGTAACCAAAAGACATGGCCCGTACATAACTATCTGAATCCCCACTAGCTCCACCATCATAGAGGTATAGTCAGAGCATACTAAACCAGTCACTGGTTGACCAGTCACTCGAAGTCCTATCAACCGTGCCATAATCTCCAGGGAAAGGATGATGTCGTAGACTCTGGTCACGATAGAACTCATGTTATGATGGTAACGCTTTGCCACAGACTCCAAGAGTTCCATCTCTATATAAAAAAGACGAATGAACGAGAAGTGCCCAAACCCCATCTGCTATAGCCTCTCATGATAAAATGGCACCAACATCTGGTAGCACTTGACAACCTGGTTCCAATGGCAACAACTCACGGTCGGTGCTCTAGCATGAATAGCACAAAGCATGTTTGTTAGCCAATTATAGAAAAAATGAGCTATACTGAATTACAATATTAGAAAAGACCACCTGTCCTTTAATCGCAAGAGTAGCAACTGCAAAGTCGGTACGAGACGCATCTCTACGCAGTCCTGAAGCTTATACCTCATCGCAGGGTACATGGCCCATGTGAAGTCTAGAGGAGTACCAACAGTGCCCTCTGCCTCCTGATGGACGAAATCCAGAATGTTTTAGTACTACGAGTCATCCTCGGCTACCTGTGTAGCTGCTTCTACAGCAGATCCAATAGTAGAGTCAACATAGGCACCGTTAGACTCAGTATCCTCGCCAAGAGTGGCCGATGAGCCAAGACTCTCTGAGTTGCTCAACACGAGTGTTTCAGCCTCTAAAATAGGAGTGGGGGAAGAAGTTGGGGTAGTCATCTCCTCGCCTGTGATAATCGGCACATCATCCACCTCTACCTTTGCCTGCACCAAGGGAGACTCCACTACTACCGCCGCAGGCTCCTCCATCGCTAGAGCCAAGGTTGGCTCCCAGACGTCGGAAGACGAGGGTTGACCCCCCACTTGAGCAAGTTTTTTTTAGCCTCATATATGCATTCCCGTAAAGAGGCATCAACTACAAAAAGGAAACCAAATAGGGGTTGGTCAAATGCTCTAGAGGAAAATAGAGAAAGAGAACTAAACAAAGAAGAAGGAGAAGGAATAAGAAGATTACTGGTGTTTGTGACTGTGCCTAAGTGTTGCCGGAGCTACCCTTACAGCCACCCAATGACACCACTGCCACCAAACACTGCCCACTGCCACTTGCCATCGGAAGTGTTACCCTAGTTGCTGATTTCAAGGTTGCTGCCTCACATGGAAGAAGTGCAAAAAAGCTAATCGGAGGAGCACAGGAGAATGCCACAACCACCACAGGAGCGCTCGTCATCGCTAGAGAAAAAGAGGAGAGGAGTATTGAATGGGAAAATTAGAAAGAAAAGGGAGCAAAGACAATTAAAGGGCTTAATGTGTAAAACACTAATTAAAGCAGCATCTTATGTTGGACACTATAAAATACAACATCTAATAGCCACAGGGCACTCTAGACGTTGGACGCTGCCTAATCTAGCGTCCTATATTAGACGCATAAGATGGCGCATTCGAAGTTTCAAATGCAGATTAAAAGCAACCACATTGGAATTCATGTATTTTTCAACCATGATTCAACAGAACCAATGTAATTAGCAGAGAGGAGGTCAACCCTCTTTACACGACACTTGGGAATATCATGGACCTTTATCTTGCTAATTTACGTGGCATACGACAACGGTCCCTACGGAGAGTGTAGAATACACTCGAGGAAAGGGTACTTTACTATGAAGAACTGCATTCATGTGTCAGTCTGCTCTAGATAGTGAGTCAAATTCGAGAGCCATCCAGGTATATAAATCAAAGCAAGCCATGATGGAGGAACCTCACTATTCAGGGTCATGAATTGCATGTCAAAACTACCCCTCTCTGCATTTTCGCTAGCGTGCATTCATGTAAAGCATATTACATCGCATCATATTGCATTTTGAGTGATCGTCAGAGTTGAGCACTCCCATTTTTCCAATTCCCTTTAATCTTCCTCGCCCAAGTGCTGGTTGTTTCTTTCTAATATCTTTTAGGATTTTCTTGTCAAAGTGTCGACTATCCTCTCATAGACTTCCTTGTCCAAGTGTCGGTTGTCTCTTTCCAATACCTTTTGATTTTCTCGCTATAGTGTCGATTATCCACTTTAGACTTCCTCACCCAAGTGTCGGTTGTCTCGTTCCAATATCCTTTTAGGATTTCCTCGCCAGAGTGTGGGTTATCCTCTGTAGACTTCCTTGCCCAAGTGCTGGTTGTCTCTTTCCAATATCTTTTAGTATTTCCTCATCAGAGTATGGGTTATCCTTTTTAGACTTCGCTCAGAGTATCAGTTGTCTCTTTCTAATACCATTTAGGATTTTCTCACTAGAGTACCGGTTATCCTCTTTAGACTTCCTCGTCCAAGGGTCGGTTGTCTCTTTCCAATATCTTTTAGGATTTCCTCACCAAAGTGTCAGTTATCCTCTTTAGACTTCCTTTCCTAGAGTGTCGGTTGTCTCTTTCCAATACCTTTTTAGAATTTCCTCGCCAGAGTGCCAGTAATTCTCTTTAGACTTCCTTGCTTAAGTACTAGTTGTCTCTTTCAATAGCCTTTTAGGATTTCCTCGTCAGAGTGTCGATTATCCTCTTTAGACTTCCTCGCCCAAGAGTTGGTTGTCTCGCATCCTTTATTGTGACTTCTTTAGGTAATCCTTGAAGTTGTGTCTTTCCCTGGTGATAGCATGTAGTCTCATATCTAAGTTCTGAGTATTGGATGTTTGATCCAGCTCAATTTCCTGAGTGTTGCATCTTTTATCTAGCTCAATCCCTTATCCAGCTCAATTTCTCGAGTGTTCCTGAGTGTTAGATCTTTCATCTAACTCAATCCCTTATCCAAATCAAATTCCTAAGTGTTGGATCTTTTATCCAGCTCAATCTCTCATTCAACTCAATTTCTTGAGTGTTGGATTTTTTATTCAGCTTGATACCATATTCTGCTCAATTTTCAGAGTGTTGGATGTCTTATCCAGCTCGACCCCCTTACTTCTTATTCAGCCTGGTGGTAATAGGTGTTGGATCTTCTACACTCTTCTAGCTTGGTGACAGCAAGTGTTGGTTATTTCCCAAGTGTTGGATCTTTTATTCAGTTCAATCCCTTTACTTTTTATCCAGCCTGGTGGCAACAAGTGTTGAATCTTCTACCCTCTTCCAGTTTGGTGGCAGTATCTAGTCACACATCCAAGTGTTGGTTCTTTCATTTTCCGAATGTTGGATCTTTTATCTAGTTCAATCCCTTTACTTCTTATCCATCCTGGTGGCAGTAGGTATTGGATCTTCCACCCTCTTCTAGCTTGGTGGCAACTTAGATTCATATCGAAGGGTTGGATTTTCTCCTTCCTTTTAATCAAAAAACCCTCTGAGTCGTGCCACATGGGAATATCGTCACGCTTTGAAGTTAGTTTCGTGCCGAAACCATCTTCAATGGGGAGCAATCTGTAGATATCTCATTTTGACACTTCATTATTTTTATAAAGTTCCATTGCACCATAGCATGTTCCATTCATCTTTAAAAGCCTTTTGCTCAACCTAAGTACTCTCCATAAGCCCATTTGTTGATCTAGGTCATTGGACGCTAAGAAGTTAATGTACAACATTGAACGCAACCATCTCAGTGTTCAACGTTGAACGCTTGAGCTTCTGCATTCTACACCTCTATGTCCTCCCAAATTCAAATTCACTCAAACCTTCCAATTTTGATATCAATTAAATATCTAATATTTTCAAACAAGTCTTCTTGCCAAGTTTAAAAGCCTTTATTACCCCCATTAATCCACTCGTATGACCATATTTGACTCGGTGGCCAAATTTGGCAATTTTTTAGTCTGAATGTGTAAAAAGCTAAGATCTAGGTGTTTAACATTAAATGCTAAGTCTGCTATGTCTTATACCTGACAATTCAACCATGCTACATCAGCCACTTTCTTTATTTGGAAAATTTTGAATTCAAAATGTTTTCTTTTTTAGAAGATTCCTCGAATTGTTCCTGACTTTAATATGGCTTTGACCAAGCTTTATTTCCCTTTTAATGGAGGAATATTGTAACATCCGTTCCTGATTTTCCATTTAATGAAAATCCATGGAATTTGTTGTATTATTTGAATATCGTTTATTAATGGATAATCAAGATTGTGTTTGTTGTTGTGGTCTCTCCCAATGTATTTGTGCTCTTGGTTTCCCTTGATTGTGTGACTTCTTCTAGCTTCCTTGTGGGTCTGTATGTGCACCTTGGGACCTGTGTTTGGAGGTGAGACCCACTTGGTCTAGGCTTGGACTTGGTCAAATTAGTCCAACCATGCCTTATGCACGAGACCCCCTTTCTCCACGCTCATGACCCCTCTCCTTCATGCTCGTGAGCCCTAGCGGGAGGGCTACTCGTCCCGTCCCTTCCGTGGACGTGAGGCTGACTATGATGGCCGACGGGATTCTGAGATGTGGCAGCGAGGCAGTGGAGATAAGAGGAGGTGGTGGTGGCGAACGTCGGGGAACAGGCTACGAGTGAGAGGGAGAAGACTAAAGGTGAGCCGAGAGTGGGAGGAGAGCCTTGTGCCAGGGGAGGTCGTGTGAGCGGAGGAGGCCTATGTCGAGCCTTGCTGGAGCACGTTGGGCCGCAGAGCTCGCCAGAAAAGGTATGCGTTTCCCCCTCCCTTTTCTATTCCTAAGTTAAGGCATGTTAGAGCAAGTGATAGATCATGGATAAATGATGCAAAAAACATGTTTGAGTAGGGAAAATGATGGGAATGAGATGAATAACATGTTTATGTTGAGATCATGCTATTTCATATTGATTTCATGGGATTTTGCTAGTGATTTTGAATACATGTTACAGTAACATTGTATGAGCTCCATGTCTTTGTGAATTTCTATAGAATAGCATGCTTGATAGTTTTGTGTTTGAATTGAGGAGTTTTGTAGTAGGCTTGGAGGTCTACACCCCAAGTTTTACTTGTGATTTATGTGGTAGATTAGATGGGTCCGCCCCTCACTCCCATTTTGGGGAGAAGAGACGGCACCAGCTGGGGAGGCTTTCTGCAATCGTAGAAAACAGTATGCCGAACTGGGTTCGATATGCCGAAATGCCCCCAATTGGGTTTCCTGAGCCATTGATTCGAACGACCAAAGGTTTTTCGATCGATCGAATCAGAGGATTTCAGACGACTAGTCTTGTTCGGCCGACCGTTCTGACAGGGAACTGATAAAACTAACAGAGATTTGGAATACCAAAATATTTCGGTCGACCAAATCAGAAATTTTCAATCAACCAGAATCCTATTCGATATGTCAAATCAGGACCCAGAACTATATTGAGGAATGTTTTGCAAAATGTTAATAAAATGAGATAAATGCATGAAAAATGTGTGAAATGCATGGAAATGAATTATGAGATGTTTCATGTAAACGTGTTGATTTAATAATGTTTTCCATAAGTTGTTAAACATGAAATATGTGGAAATGAATGTAGACCCATGAGAGGGGTGAAAACATGGTATGATGAACCCAGAAATGAATGAGATTGTGAATGGATGGTTTTTCAGAACCATAGATGAAAAATGTGAATAATGATGTGTAAAGAGTTTTATGAATGAAAACTGGTTTTGCCAAATGATTTAAAATGAAAAACTACATGTGGCTTTAAAAAAGATTTCCAAAATTTGTAGGAACCACAATTAGACCGGGGCTTGCCAACAGGGGTAGTGAGACCTCTAGAGATGTCGGAGACATGTCCTTAGTTGTGGTTGCCGAGTTGTGGTCTGGGGTAGGAGCCTCGAGACTGTGGTGATACTGTAGGACTCGGGGTACGGTAGACCCGGACTACCCCCAGTGTCGATGCTGGTCGGGTTTGGGGTTAGAGTCCCCAGGTGCTGGGCATCAGGGCGTCATGAGGACGCACTCCGTGCTTGTACCAGTGAGGGTATGCTTTGACGCTACGATCAGGGCGATTGAACTCCAACACGGGGTTGTTCACCGTGGCACTGCAGTGTGGTCAGGGGTGGAGCCTCGACAACTACTTGTGGCCAAGTCGATCGCCTGTGGTTAGGGTGATCCAACCAGTTTTGAGTTATGGATTGAGATTTGTGTTCAAGCTAGTCTCTAGTCTTGGTTTATTATAATTTGAAATAATGGAATGAATTGTGTTTTAAGCTAGGGGACTAGGTGAGAATGGTTTCCTTGATTTGTGTATAAAGATTTGCCAAGGAGCATGAGGTTTTAAAAAGAAAAAGAAAAGAAAGTTTTGAAATGGCAACTTCTACCGGTTTTACTGAATCGCATGTGTTGGCTTTTCGATGGTTGTGGTTTCTTGAAGTTTTCTATCAATGCAAAGTTTTTATCGGTTTTGTTGTTTTTTTTGGGGCACGTACTGGGTGACATTCCTGTCATTCATGCATGGTTTTTCTTTTGCTTTGTCTCAGGTGCTGGGGAAGAGGTGCAGTCTTATCTGGTGCATCACTTTAGAGCCACTTTCGCCGCACAAAGGTCTAGGTGTTTGGCTTTATTTATTTAATTCTGTTACTTTAGATTTAATTAGTTGCTTTGAGTAGTTTCTCTATTGTTGTGTAGCGTGGGGGCGTTACAAATATTCCCTCATTAATTTCTGTTAACAACTTGGGCATGTAGAATGCTAGAAATCCTGCGTTCAACATAGAACGTTGGAATTTCAGCTTTCAATACTTCTGAAACGGGAATTTTTTGATGCAGTTGTCTAATCTTGTCAATTTTGGATCATTTTATCTTTTTTGATCCTCCTCCACCTCTATAAATAAAGGAGCACCACCAGCCTTTGAACAGACATATAGAGAAGGGGGAATCAGAATTTGTGAGAGAGGTTACGAAGGAATCCCGAGAGAGAGAGAGAGAGAGTAGAGAAGTTCTGAAGGAAAGCTTAAGTATTCTGCCAGCTCTAGCTACACCACGTCATCACCTTTCATTTCATGCATAAAAAAAGGGGTTTTCTTTTCTAGTTTTTTTCATATCGCATTTCATTTTATTGTATGTTGTAGTTAGTCATTTACAATAATTGAAACTAAGGGGTGAAACCCCTCAGGTAAATATTTTTCTGTTTATTTCATATTAATTTTTAATTCATTTTGAGCCTTTTTACTACATTGTATTAATCTATGTATTTTTTACTTTGTTTTTGCAAAAAAAGAAGAGGAAGAAGAAGCTCACCTGCACAAACACCCTTAGGCAGCGTTGACGCTGTCCTAAGGTAGTTGAACCCACAATATCGTCATATCCCCCTAGGCATCTTGAGGGTCAGCAAATAGCAAATCGAGAGTGACAATCACATTAACTTCAACATACGTAGAGTGAAAGAGTCAGCTATACAATCAAAAGGGACACAAGTAAAGTGACAAGAGGCAATGAAATGCATAAAACACGAGAACGACTTTCCTTCGAAAAATCCCGTATCCACAAGTGTTAGTTGTTTTTTCAATACCGTTTAGAATTTTCTCGCCTGAATGTTGGTTATCCTCTTTAGACTTCTTCATCTAAGTACCGGTTGTCTTTTCAATACCTTTTAAGATTTCCTCGCCCGAGTACCTGTTATCCTCTTTAGACTTCCTCGTTCAAGTGCCAGTTGTCTTTTCAATACCTTTTAGGATTTCCTCAATCAAGTGTCGATTATCCTTTTTAGACTTTTTCACTCAAGTATCGATTGTCTTTTCAATACCTTTTGGGATTTCCTCACCTAAGTTCCAATCTTCCTCTTTAAACTTCCTTGCCTAAGTCGTAATTGTCTTTTCAATATCTTTTAGGATTTCCTCGCCTAAGTGATGATTATCTTCTTTAGACTTCCTCGTCCTAGTGTCGATTGTTTTTTCAATACCTTTTAGGATTTCCTCACCTGAGCATTGGTTATCCTCTTTAGACTTCCTCGCCCGAGTATTGGTTATCCTCTTTAGACTTCCTCGCCTAAATGCTGATTATCCTTTTTAGACTTCCTCGCCCTAGTGTCGATTGTCTTTTCAATACCTTGTAGGATTTCCTCGTCCGAGTATCGGTTATCCTCTTTAAACTTCTTCGCTCGAGTGTCGGTTGTCTTTTCAATACCTTTTAGGATTTCCTCGTCGATGTACCGACTATCCTCTTTAGATTTCCTCTCTCAAGTGTCGGTTGTCTTTTCAATACCTTTTAGGATTTCCTCGCCCAAGTGCTGGTCATCCTCCTTAGACTTTCTCATCCAAGTGCTTGTTGTCTTTTCAATATCTTTTAGGATTT
This sequence comes from Posidonia australis, assembly GCA_024699735.1. Classification (NCBI taxonomy): domain Eukaryota; kingdom Viridiplantae; phylum Streptophyta; class Magnoliopsida; order Alismatales; family Posidoniaceae; genus Posidonia; species Posidonia australis. The sequence continues at coordinate 18,994 of JAMKQA010047103.1, read as the reverse complement.
TCTCGCTCAACTATCGATTATCCTCTTTAGACTTCCTTGTCCAAGTGTCGGTTGTTTTTTAATACCTTTTAGGATTTCCTCGTCCGAATGTCGATTATCCTCTTTAGACTTCCTCACCTAAGTGTCGGTTGTCTTTTCAATATCTTTTAGGATTTCCTTACCTAAGTGTCAGTTGTCTTTTTAATATCTTTTAGGATTTCCTCGCTTGAGTACCAGTTATCTTCTTTAGACTTCCTTACTCGAGTTTCAGTTGTCTTTTCAATACCTTCTAGGATTTCTTTGCCTAAGTGTCAGTTATCCTCTTTAAACTTCCCCGTCTAAGTGCTAGTTGTCTTTTCAATTCCTTTTTAGGATTTCCTCACCCAAGTGTTGATTATCTTCTTTAGACTTCCTCATCCAAGTGCCAGTTGTCTTTTCAATCCCTTTTGAGGACTTCCTCACCCAAGTGTCAGTCATTTTTCCAATACTTTTTAGAATTTTCCCGTCTAAGTGTCAGTTATCTTTTTTAGACTTCCTTACTCAAGTACCGATTGTCTCGCATCCTTTCTTTATGACTCCCTTAGGCAATCCCTAATGCCGAGTCTTCTTCCTGGTGGCAGCAATTAGGCTCACATCCAGGACAATCTCTTTAGAAACCCCTGGGGTAGTGCCAAACGAGAATATTATCTAGCCTTGAAGCCAATTTTGTGTTGAAACTACTTTCAAGGAGGGACAATATGTAGATATCCCGTTTTCTAGCACTCTCCTAACCTCCTTAGAATCATATTACACTACTGCATAGTGATACCCATCCTAAAGTCCTATCTCTCTAAGCTTAGAATCGTATCTAGCCCCTTCAGAGTATAGAATGCAAGGAATACAGTGTTCAATATTGAACACTAAATATCAAGCGTTCTACAATGAACGCTATCATTTTAGCGTTTTACAACCCACAACAGATTTCTTTCCTTTTTAGCCCACTTACCTTTATTGGATGAGAAAGATTTTTGAATGCAACATCATCCCATACCTTTTATGGAGATTGACATTATCCCCTGATTCTAGTAATTTAGGCCCCAATGATTTCTTGATCAAATTTGACAAGTTTACTATCTGGGGGTGTTGAACGCTGTCCTTCCACGTTCTACAAAGAACGCTTTCTTCTTAGTGTTCTACACCAGACGACTTAGGCCCTCCATGTCAGCAACTTTCTTTATTTGGAAAATTTTGAACTTCAAATATTGTCTTTCATAGATGTTCATTGATCATGTATAGGATTAGTTAGAGCTTATTCAGTTCTCAATCAGTCATTAATAGGTGATTGACCCCTCATTTTTGATAGCTGACGTCGACAAGCTATAGAATGCCTAGGACTATGTGTTCTACATTATAGAATGCCTAATATCTAGCACTCTATGTAGAACACTTAATTTTTAGCGTTCAACCGTCCAGATTTGAAAGTTTTCTACTACAGCTGCCATTTTTTAAGTTTCTTCCATCCATAGACTTTACCACGCATTTATAAATAGGTTGGCACTCCAACCTTAGAGGAGGACGAAAATTTGGAGGATGGAGAAATTAGAGAGGAAAAATTATTGAGAGAAGGGACCAAAGTCTGAGATCTTGAGTGAAAGAGAGTAGAGAAACTTTTTAGTTCGGGACTGCTAAGGTCTTCTGCCAACTCCGACTACGTCACGTCAACGTCTTGCACTTTGAGCCTACATAATATAAAAGGGGGGTTTAATTTTATTACATGATCATTATTGCATTGTATTTTATATTTCATAGCATATAGTTCATTTGGGGGAACTAGTCCCTTGGGTATATAGTTGTTGTCTTTTATTTTCATGTCATTTCCTCTCCACTATTTACACATTTACTACACAAATTAATCCATGATATATTGAACTTATTTTGCAAGGAAAAAGGAAAGAAGAAGAAGCTCATCGACACGGGCACCTTTAGGCAACGTTAGCGTTGTCCTAAGGTAATTTAATCCACATCAACAAACATCTCCTTAGGCATCTCGAGGACCAACGAAAGTAAATCGAGAGTGATGATTACACCAACTTTGACATACATGAAGCAAAGAAGTCAGATAAAACCCAAGAGATACAAGCAAGGTGACGAAACACACGAACGCAAATGCCTCCACGAAAATCCCATATACAAAGTTGTAGCTACATCTTCACTCTCCTCCCATACCTTCACAACCCAAACCCCACCACCCAAATTCCCAAGGCTGTGGGGTTCCTCTCTTCCTCCTTGAAGATGTTAAGGCCCATCATCTCCCAGATCGGAAAAAAGTGATGTAGGGGTGGTGAATGGTGCGCTCGAAGCTCAGATGGTGTCAACCCCGTCTATTGGGAAGGCCTCACGTTGAATGATTTCGAAATCAGGGTCTTCAACCAGTAGAAGATTCACTCTCACTGGCCAAGATGAGGTTTTCCTTTTGTTCTTTTTTTTCTTTGTTCGTCGATCTCTATTTTTTTTAAAATTTTCTTTTGTTTGGTTGTTTAATATGTTGTTCCTTTCTCTGTATAATGTGAGAGGAGGAAGGGTTTTGTTCCATTTGCTGTCAGAGGCTCTCTAGGGGATTAATCAAATTGATGTGATAGGTTGGGGGTCACAGGTAGTTATCATTTTTTAAATCCTTCCTTATGTGTTTTTTTCTCATTCCGTAATATGCATATCATGTAAAGTTCTCATCTTTGTATCTTCAATGTTTGGTTTATCCCACTAGGGACTAGGGTGCAAGTTCATTTGAGTGTTTATGAGAGTTGGAAGCTTATGATTTTGGAAATATGAAATCTTTCATGTTGCTTTGGTGAAAAGGAAGTGTTTTTATGTCTTATGGTCTTGAGTTTGACCCTTAATGTATCTTTTGTCCAAGGAAGGTAATTGGATATGATTACTAGAATACCACCCACCTATAAACCACAAACCACACTTACACTTTTGATGACCCTACGAAGTGTGCACTACTGTTCTCCTCAACTCCAATAGCCAACCAAGGCAACAGTGGCTGCGCTTTCGCTCTCCTCCCATATCTTCACAACACAATCCCCACCACCCAAAATCCCAAGGCTCTAGGGTTGCTCTCTTCCTCCTCTAAGAGCCTGAGGCCCCTCGCCTCCTCAATCCAAAGGAGTGGTGGAGGGGTGGTGAATGGTGCGCTCGAAGCTCAGATGGTCTTGGCCTTGTGTATTGGTAAGCCCTCCACATCAATTGATTTCGAGACAGGGGTCTTCAACAAGAAGAAGATCACTCTCGCTGGCTAAGATGAGGTTTTATTTTTGTTCTTCCTTTACTTTGTTCATCAATCTCTATTGTTTTTTTTTTTTTTCTTTTGTTTGGTTGTCTAATATGTTGTTCCTTTCTCAATATATTGTGAGAAAAGGAAGGGATTTGTTCCATTTGCCACCAAAGGCTTTCAAAGGGATTAAGCAGAATGGTGTGATAAGTTGGGGGTCACATGTAGTTGTTGTCTTTTAAATCCTTCTTTATGTGTTTTTTTCTCATTCAATAATATGTATATTGTCTAAAGTTCTTGTCTTTGCATCTTCATGGTTTGGTTTATCCCGCTAGGGATTAGGGTGCAAGTTGATTTGTGTGTTTGTGAGAGTTGGAAGCTTATGGTTTTGGAAATATCAAATCTGTTGCGTTGCTTTGGTGAAAAGGAAGTGTTTTTATGTTTTTGGTTTTGAGTTGGACCCTTAATGTATCCTTAATGTCCGAGGAAGGAAACTTGATTTGATTAGCCAAATACCTGCCTATAAACCACAAACCACACTTACACTTCTAATGACCAAACAAAGAGCGCACTACTGTTCTCCCAACAAACCATGGTGGAAATAGTTGTGCCATTGCTCTACTCCCATACCTTCACAATCCAACCCCCACCACCCAAAATCCCATGGTTGACCCCCAACGCTATGGGGTTCCTCTCTTCCTCCTCTAAGACCCTATGGCCCTTCGTATTCTGGATCGGAAGAAGTGATGGAGGGGTGGTGAATGGTGCACTCAAAGCTCAAATGGTCTCAACTCTGTCTATTGAGAAGGCCTCCACGTCGATTGATTTCGAGATTGAGGTCTTCATCAAGGAGAAGATCACTTTCGTTGGCCAAGACAATGTTTTTTTTATTCTTCTTTTGCTTTGTTTGTCGATCTCTACTAATTTTTTCCTTTTGTTTGGTTGTCTAATATGTTGTTCCTTTCTCCATATATCGTGAGAGGAAAGGATTTGTTCCATTTGTTGCCAGAGGCTTTCAAGGGGATTAAGAAGATCGGTGTGATAGGTTGGGGGTTACAGGTAATTGTCTTCTTTAAAATCCTTTTTTATGTGTTTTTTTCTTGTTCAGTAATAGTGTATTGTGTAAAGTTCTCGTCTTTGTATCTTTATGGTTTGGTTTATCCCACTAGGGACTAGGGTGCAAGTTGTTTTGTGTGTTTGTGAAAGTTAGAAGCTTATGGTTTTGGAAAAATCAGATCTTTTGCATTGCTTGGATGAAAAGCAAGTGTTTTTATGTCTTATGGTTTTGAGTTGACTCGTAATGTATCTTTATCTCCAAGGAAGGAAGTTGGATATGATTACCCAAATACTCGCCTATAAATCACAAATTACACTCACACTTCTAATGACCCTGTAAAGTGCGCACTACTATTCTCCTCTGCTCCAACAACCAACCATGGTGGTTGCAGCTGCATCTTCGCTCTCCTCCCATACCTTCACAACTCAAACCCCACCACCCAATATCCCAAGGCCAACTCCCAAGGTTTTGGGGTTCCTTTCTTCCTTTTCTAAGATCCTGAGGCCCCTCGTCTTCCGAATTGGAAGGAGTGATAGAGGGGTGGTAAATGATGTGCTCAAAACTTAGATAGTCTTGACCTTGTCATTGGGATGGCTCCACGTCGTTTGATTTCAAGACCAAGGTCTTCAACAAGGAGAAGATCACTCTTGTTAGACAAGACAAGGTTTTCTTTTTATTCTTTTTAGCTTGTTCGTCAATCTCTATTGTTTTTTTTATCATTTTGTTTTATTTGGTTTTCTTTAGCGTAGTTTTTCCTTTTGTTCTATTTGCTACCAGAGGCTTTCAAATGGTTTAAGTAGATTGGTGTGATAAATTGGAGGTCACAGGTAGTTGTCATATTTTAAATTATTCTTTATGTTTTTTCTCTTATTTAGTAATATGTATATCGTGTAAAGTTTTCGTCTCTATATCTTTATGATTTGGTTTATCCCAATAGGGAATAGGGTGTAAGTTGATTTGTGTATTTGTGAGAGTTGGTAGCTTATGATTTTGGAAATATCAGATCTTTTGCGTTACTTTGGTAAAAAAGAAGTGTTTTTATGTCTTATCGTATTGAGTTGAAGCCGTAATGTATATTTTATGTCTAAGGAATATAGTTGAATACGATTACCGAAATATCCGCCTATAAACCACAAACCACACTCACACTTCTGATGATCTTATGAAGTGTACACTACTATTCCCCTTAGCACTAGCAACCAACCATAGCAGCGGCAACTGCACCTTTGCTCTCCTCCCATATCTTTACAATCCAAACCTCACCATTCAAAATTCCAAGGTTGTGGGATTCCTCTCTTCCTCTTCCAAGACCCTATGGCCTCTCGCGACGATCTTTTACTGAAGCACACTCTGTAGGGTTCTTTGAAGAAATTGGGACTTTAGGGGACATTTTGGAAATTGTATCTTGTAGCAATGTTCTATTGCCATTGATTTCTGATGTTGCACAGGTTTACTGAATTTTTCTTCCATGTATGCATCATAAATATTCTTGCATTCCATCTGGATTCTTACTCATGAAACTGGAGAGTTGTTTGTGCAGTGGCTATTAGTCACGTTGCATCAAGTTCTTCCTAGTAGTCTGAGCCAATTTAATATCTGTAGAGTAAATTTTCTGATATTGTTTTGACAAGGCATGACTTTCTTGAGGCTGATAACTATGAGAAAATACTCTCACTCATGAAGCCCAACAGCAGTCTTGGGCTTTCACATGGTTTTCTTACTGGACGTTTACAATCCCTTGCCCTTGATCTTCCCAAGAAAATCAGTGTGGTTGCTGTACGCCCCAAGGGCACGGGTCCGTCTGTGAGAAGACTTTATTTGCCAGGGAAGGAAATAAATGGTGTTGGAATTAATTCTAGTTTTGTCGTTCATCAGGTATATTTTTTTCATGTGAAATCTTTTGGTTGTAATTGTTGACTCTCTTGCCTTATTTTAAATATCCTATTAATTATAAGCATACGTATGCGAAGTTCTCATTAAATTGTAATCACATGTTGTGCAATCTTTTCGTCACATATGATATCATTTCAGGAAATGTTTTGTGTAGGTGTCTAGAGAAAAATTTTCCTGTAGGCACCCTATTTGTTTTAGTTTTCTGTTTTTTAAAATAAAATCTAATTATATAATTAGTTAATCTATAATATAATCTACTATGTGTTAAGGTTTCATCCTAATTTGAATTATATTCACTATTAATTTTTAATCTAAAATTTAACGGTTAGAATTTAACAAAATATGTTGAATGTTAAGACCTTTAAATCAAGAATCAATAGTTGTTTAATTTAAATGAAAATTTCACTATATATTTATGGATATCTAATAAGTATATCTATACGGTTATTTCTTCTTCCTTATGTCTTTATGAAAAATAAAAAGTTGCCTACATACTCCTTATATGTAGGCACCTACATAAAAAATGTCTCCATATCATTTTTCAAGAGTCTCGCATCCTTTCTTTCGTCAAGCAAGATGATGTTCAAGGATCTTGCACTTGGATGGTCTGTTGTTCAAGGATCTTCCTCTACATTTGCCACTACTTTGGAGTAAGAGTACAAGGGTGACATTTTTGGAGAGCATGGTAAGATGGCGTCTCTATTGGTGTTAAACTTTTATTGTTCAAGAATAATACATTTGATTGTTCCTGCACTTGATCTTGCCAGTCAATATGAGGTTTTCCATTTACTACCTTCAAATATTCTCCGTTTGTTTATAATGCAAATTTGCTTACACAATCTTTTTGTCCTTAAGGTATGTTGTGAGAGGATAAAGGAATTTATTCTATTTGTTGTCAATCGACATTACATGTGTTCTAGTACAACACAATTTAATCTTCTTAGTGTGCGGTATGACTTTTTAGGATCTTAAGATCCTGTAGGATATTTTATGGACAATGTGTATTATGCAGAGTATAGACCGTATGAGTTAATGAATATGGATTGTATGGATTGTGTTGACTATTTATGGATGTGATTTTGCTCTCGTGTTTATTTATTGGGTCGCACACCATATAAAATCTAGAGGAATAGACTTAAAACACTAAAATAAATCATAAATCCATTAGTATCCATGGATTCTCATAAATTCCACATAAATGGTCAAACAACTAGTTTGTGCAATTTTTAGATACCCAACTTGTAAATAAATTTAATTATGATCCCTTTTTTTTTTTTGAAATGACGTTACGTTTAATCATTGAGGTAGGTTCCAATTGAATCGCCTCCATGAAGCCTTTAAACAACACTCGAATATACACACTCCCTTGCCTCACTCATCTCGCAGTCCACACCATCCTCCTTGCCTCTCACGATGGCAACAACTGCTACTCCAGTATCCTCTTCATCCTTCACAATTTAAGAATTTGCATGTCGCCACATCATACTCCTGCTTCACACAATAAATCTGGTGGAGAACAGATAATGGATAACTTTTTTAAATAAAGCTATCATTTTTATTTGAGATTAGACTTTAGAATATGAATCCAGAGACCAAATTCGGGCATTTCTTTTCCTTTCTTTTTTATTTCATAAATTATTAGACAAAGGTTGTAATGAAATAGGCAGTTTTAAGAATCTAAAACTAACATGCAAAACACTTCCTATTTTCCGTATCACTCTAATTATGAGCATTGAGGAAGTTTAATTACCTAAACGCATAGAGGATCCCCTCTTCTAGACTAATTTGCTCATGGAGCAACATACTCTGTCTTGTTTTGTTAAGACAAGGATTGCATGATCAGGACTTTGTGTTAACATCATTAGAATTGAAGTTAATCAATGTTGGAAAAACTAATAGCTTGCTGTATATGTTTTCTCACATTTAATAATAATTAATAATAAAAGGAAAGAGTAATTTTTTGAAGTCCTTGATTAATGTTCGGATGACAACCTCTAAGGGTTTATTTAGCATGTACTTAGCTGGGTATGCAGTAGCTTTCTTGCCCTGGATTGGTCACAATATATGATAAGGAGATTAAAATAAAAGATATATGACATGTTATGCTGTTGAACGTACCTGAAGTAAACCATGGGGCTCCAGCACTAATGCAGGAGAAGCACAAATAGCCCCATAAAGTTTATTTGACTCTGCCTGTTTCTTCACCACATTCAGGAGCACTTCAGAACTAGAAAATGTTTGTGCACCAAGAATTCCACCCTGTATAACAAGAATTTCAGAACAGCCTATAAAAAAATGTAACAACATTGAAGATGACAATTCCAAAATTGCAAGCAACAATGTACTGGTAGAACAATAAGATCATATTGCATTTTTGCGGGCTCCTGATTAGCACAACAGCCACGAGCTTCACTTTCCAGGATGCCACAATCTCTAGCTAGTCTTCAACTGAAACCACCGTAACATTCAAACTAGCATGCCTCAGAATATCAATTATCATAATAGCTTCCATTTCTTCTGAGCCATTGGCAATCGGTACAAGAACCAGCACATAAAAGGAGTAATAGCCAGAATATGACTTCAGGAACGACTTTCTCATTATAGTTCTTTGCGAACAAGAGATTAGTTTCGTACTACAGGTAAACAAGAATTTAGTGAATTAGAACCTAATTCTATTGAATTCTGCCACATGGCATGTTTACCATTAAGCAATCTTCTCATTCTGCGAAATTAAACTGAGTCTTATCTGTTGCCCAAAAGCCATACATAGATACTAGGCAAGCAAGACAACACATACACCAGTAATTTGTTGCAACAAACAGAAGGGCCTCAGTAAACTGCCATGCTTATTAGTCCGAGTATTACCTGAGGAGGATTGCTAGCCTTCAAATCAATAGAATTTAACGGCAACAATAGTCAAAACACCTAGGAGAAGAAAATATATCCTACCTTGAAGAGATTGAAGAAAAAAATAGCAACCCAAAATAATAGAATTATAATAGCAGTAATTGCTAAACAATCCATATCAAGCTTAGGAAGTCAGCTAAACAAGAAGCCGATACTGACATAACAAATAGGACCAACACTACATTCTGATTTCGAAGTAATTCAAAATGAGGTACTACTGCTAAAAGATGTCCCTCTCAAACTCATGCTTCTTATTATTCAGACTACAAAGTATCATAGAATTTATTTGGCCCCTTGCAACTCCGGGCGCACGAAATCTGCATCTGCAGGAACAGATATGTCAACACTCGGCCTCAACTGAGCACAAGCTTCAATGGCACCATGTATAGGATCAGACAAAAAGTTGCTGAAGAGGTCCTGGTTGATGGCTGTGCCTTTGTCGACAGCCACAAACGCTTGTTGCATGAGAATATAATCGAAGCGAGGAGCCCATTTTCTAGATCCCAACCGTGCAGTTGTAGAACAGTTATCCACCATGAAGGACACACCACGAGCATGCATAAAAGGATTCAAAGAATCCACTGCCTCGATCAAACTCTCATTGATGATTTCTGAGAAAGAATGTCCTTTCTTCCTCAACACCTCGATCTACAATAATTTCACAGAAAAAAATAAAGCAAGAATGAACCACAGAAAGAAACCAGAATAAATCAAAAGAAAAAAAAACTCAAATTGAGCTTCTAGCATTCTCAGCCGCTTTAAAGAATGTAGAAGTCTCACACCTGAGCCATCATGAGTGCTACATAAACCCCAGCACTGAAGGGCTGCAATGGACCCAGATCACCTTCAGGACGTACAGCACGTACACGCTCACCAACTTTCCACATTCGTGTCTGGTCTATGTTGCCCATGGGGAAAGCAGGCAAGCCATCCTTCTCCTAAAAGTAGAGAAAAACACTCAAAAACATTTACAAAAGAATAACTGCATTCTTATAGATTGATATTGAAGAAAAACTAACATAGAAGCGTCTCCCAGCAAGAACAACACTCCTAATCTCATTTCCACAGGCAACATCCTCGTAGCATTCATACAGAATTTCCATGAAAGGGTAGTATGATGCACTATATGCAGCCTGGAATACCCTTTTTCCATCCTCAGACAGGGAATTATACACAGACAACATTCCCTGGGTAAAAAGGATTTCTGTTAATACAGTGCAATGAAATAGCATATAACATAACGAGATTTGTTACCTTTGTTGAGATTGTTCTTGAGATAATTCCTGTTATGCACTCCACAGTATTTTTGTAGGCCAGGTCTTCACTCATCCCATTGTCAGTGTACCTCCGAAACAATGCCTCGACAATTCCATGTACAGCTCCAAGTAAAATGCCTACAAATAGAGTGCAGGAACAATCAAGTGTAATATACTTGAACAATAAAAGTTTAACACCAATAGAGACACCATCTTACCACGCTCCCCAAAAATGTCACTCTTGTACTCCTGCTCCAAAGTAGTGGCAAATGTAAAGGGAGATCCTAGAGCAACAGACCATCCAAGTGCAACATCTGTGGCTCGACCATCAATATCCTGCTTGACGAAAGAAAGGATGTGAGAGTCTTGAAAAAAGATATTATATGTAACAAAAAGATTGCCCAACATGTGATTACAAACAAATGAGAACTTCGCAAGGGTACGCTTATAATTAATAGGATATTTAAATAAGGCAAGAGATTCAACGGTTATGGCCAAAAGATTTCACATGAAAAAAAATATACCTGATGAACGGCAAAACTAGAATTAATTCCAGCACCATTTATTTCCTTCCCCTGGACATAAAGTCTTCTCACAGACGGACCCATACCCTTGGGGCACACGGCAACCACACTGATATTCTTGGGAAAATCAAGGGCAAGGGATTGTAAATGTCCAAGAAGAAAACCATGTGAAAGCCCAAGAATGCTGTTTGGCCTCATGAGCGAGAGTATTTTCTCATAGTTATCAGCCTGAAGAAAGCATTGCCTCATCAAAACAATATCAGAAAATTTACTCTACAGAAATTAAATTGGCTCAGACTACTTGGAAGAACTTGATGCAATGTCAAGACACTAATAACCATTGTACAAACAACAGTAGTCCCCAGTTTCATAAGTAAGAATCCAGATGGAATGCAAGAATATTTATGATGCATACATGGAAGAAAAATTCAGCATACCTGTGCAGCATCAGAAATCAATAGCAATAGAAGATCGCTACCAGACACAGTTTCCCAGATGTCCCCTAAAGTCCCATTTTCTTCAGTGAACCCTGCAGCACGTGCTTCAGCAAAAGATCGAGACCCTTTCCTCAGTCCAATCTGCAAACATTAAAAAAAATGGCATTCCAAAAACCAAAATCAGTAAAGGGGTGTTTGTACACAAGGATTCATGCTTTTGTTAACATTCTTCTTGTCAGTTATAACCTGAGTGAACAATATCAGAATGTAATTGTTGTTGTCATATTGATTCATATAGATGTGATCACTGATTCGCTGTTGTTTATATGATATCATGCTGTTTTTGCAAATTCAGATGGTTTTGAAAATATGTGCTTCAACGAAGTATTTGAACTGCATCTTTGGACCTTATTCACTTTGTGTTTTCAAATATGTTTAAGTATCGCTTTGACAATAAAGTTCTTCCTTTCTTCATTGAAATCTATTGTTAAATACCAGTAGCAACGTTCCAATTCTTGAGGGAGTTCTATAGCATAAATAATGCTAGATGTTTAGTCGATTTGTGGGAATTCTGCTGGTTTCTATATTTCTAACTTTGCCACTAGAGCATTAAAGCTTTCCAGCATACTGTTTTGTTTCTTATCTGTCACTAAGTTTATATCGTTGACAAACACAAAATTGGCTTCAATGAACATCTTTTCAATTTCCAGCCCGTAAAGTTTCGTGCTGTTCAAATAAATGCTAGCATATGGTTATTTTCTACAAATTGGCAAGGGAAAAAAACTGTATTTTTCTAGTGATACGTGATTGCATTTAAAAACCAACAAACAATACTTGGTAGATTCTTAGAGATACCTTTTCAGTTTAGATGGAATGTGAAAGTGAAATGTTTATTGGAAATACATGGTACGATATTTACCCAACTTGTAGACATGCTACCTGAATTTTGAAGTTTAAATTATTGTGTTGTATTTTCCATAAGACTGGAACAATAGGAATTTGTCGTAATAAATAAAGTGAAATATGGACTTGTCATTTTCTATTAAAACAATAGTTGAGAGCAGATTACATGGAATATACTTTGAACTTCATTTCTTTTGTTCATCATTATTTGGAGATATGTGAAATCCTTGAAATACATGGAATTATGTGCTTCTGTAATTCAAAATTATTAATTTTTTAGAGATTATTACCGCAAGTGTTGCTGTAGAATATCTGTTTGTTTTGAGAAATACAAAATAATTCTAGAACAGAGTTTTCATGCTCTCAGATATTAAAAAACTGTGTAAAGTAAGAATTGCATTTTTATTGTTCTCTTTTTTTATTTATTCAGCTTCTTTGAACTTGTTTAATTGTCTTTGGTTATTACGACCTGCAATCGTTCCAACTTTCATGTCTCTTCCCAACTTCAGGAAATTCAGACATTGGTGCAAGTTAAAAACTATGTTGAGATGCCAACCCTTACTGAAATAATTGAAGGAAACCGTACTTAGATTAATATTGTTATTTTAAACTGTAATATCAGAATTCCCATTACCATGCGAAGCTAGTGTGATCTATAACTGAAGAGCTTATAGTAATAGAATTGTCATGAAAATCTAACTACATGTAATTTGTAGTATAATAACACACTCCATAAGTTCTTTATAAATAAATAAATAAAATCAGAAACATACAATATTGTTAGTTGTATGTACTCATATAGCCACATTGCTCCCTTTATAACAAGCCTCGCTAGCACTAGATGTTACTAATATTGTTGGTTCTTTTTTCTGGTACATGTAATGGTGTTGGCATGATTTTTGCTCCACAATTCTTTTCTTAGAGAAGACAAAACTAACTTTCTTGAAGATCTTCAAGATGAAGTGGAAGAAAATCAAGAAGAGGATATTCAATAGGAACTTTCAAATCAACTTGATGAGGTCCAAGAAACATATGGAACAATAAAGAAACAATTAGCTGATCAAATTCGTCTTAATATGTCCAATTCCATGTGACATTAATGTTGTTCTTTGATGATATTTTTTTTGGATATTGTTAATCACATATGACCAAACATTATAAAATGAATAATACACACTTATTGGCTAAAGAAAAAATAGATTTCCTTATGAAAATTATAATTTCCTTATATTTCCATTACATGCACAGATACATATTTTTTATTTTCCTTCTGTTTCCATAAGGTGCACAAACGCAAAGGGAAAATCAATTCCCTCACTTTCCTAGAAAATAAATTCCCTTTGACCATGGATTATTTTTTCCCTTTGTTTCCACACCACTAACACCCCCTAAATCACAACAGCATGGTTTTTGATGAATAAGTATTATAATAGTTCCTTTTGCAATGTAAATACACAACTATTTCTTAGGAAATAAAGGCAAAACTAAAAAGATGAAATTACATGTAATTTTGAATAAAAAAATCCATCTGGAATGTAGCACATAGCACAGAATGTGTCATCCCTCTCAGAAAAAGATAATAGAATAACACTTTTAAAATGACATGACACTGAACCTAAGCTAACTTGTGGGATTTTTTTGTGGAACAAAATCTCAATGTCTAATGATGAAATAAAAGTGTGTAAACTTTACGGCAATATCAATACTTTACCTTTACAACAATATCGGACCTTGCATCAGCAAGTGAGTCCCTCAGGTTCTGTGCTTGAGCAGGTCCCTACATTTTAAACAAGATCATTATCATATGTAGCTAGGAAACTAATGAGATGAAAAAAACTAGTAGAAACCACAAATTGGCTTGACTAACAAAAGAGATGAAAGATTGGTAGAAAGTTTTAACTGATATTTCCTGTAAAGACAGCAAACTAAACATTCTCCAGATGAGCACAAATACCTATCTATTGGAAACTAGATATGTAGTGTGAGTCATCCAATAAATTCCAACTCCCAAATTCTATTATCTAGGGGTTTTGATCTCCATTATTCTATCTTCTACAGTTCTATTTGGGGAAAAAATTCTTCCTTGATTAGACAAAAACATGGAGATAAAATAGAAGTGACTGATAATCTTGATAAAAATAAACTTCTTAATTTCTCTATAATGATGTTACCATAATCAAGTGAAAAACCAACAACTCTTGTTATTAAAAAGGGATCTCCCTTTACAATCCTTAGGATGAAGAATTTGCTAGGATCAGACAGCCACAAGCTTCATTCTAGGTATTCCACGAGAAAAACAAGCTGATGAAAGTATATACAGGTGACAAATACCGATCACATAAAGAAGGATTTAAAAGATGACAACTACCTGTGATCCCCACCCTATCACACCAATCTGCTTAATCCCCTTGAAAGCCTCCGGCAGCAAATGAAACAAATCTCTACCACCTCTCACAATATACTGAGAAAGGAACAACATATTAGATAACCAAACAAAAGAAAATTAAAAAAAAACAATAGATCAAAGAACAAGGCAAAAGAAGAACAAAAAAAAACCTCATCTTGGCCAACGAGTGTGATTTTCTCCTTGTTGAAGACCCCAGTTTCGAAATCAATCGACGTGAAGGCCGTCCCAATAGACGGGGCCAAGACCATCCGAGCTCCGAGGGTGCCATTCACCACCCCTCCACCACTTCTTCCGATCCAAGAGACGAGGGGCCTCACGGTCCTAGAGCAGGAAGAAAGGAACGGTAGTGCATAGGTACGAGAGGAGAGCAAAGGTGCCACCGCCATGGTCGGTTGTTGGGGATGAGGACAATGGTGCACACTTCACAAGGTTACTGGACGATTTTCCATTACGATCAGGAGTAAGGGTGCAAATACGTATATGGTTTTTTAAATTTAAACAAATATCTATATATGTATTGAGACAACTTTTTATATGTCAACATCTAATCATTAGATTAAAAATATAAACCACTAGATATGATCGAAACTATTTAAAATACTTGTAAATAAAAAAATTAAGTGATTTTAAAATTTCTAAGTACTGAATTTAACATGTACTTATTATAACTTGTTATAGCTCATTAAAAACCATTAAATTTGTATATGAATACATCAATCTATTATAAGTTTCTAAATAGTATGGATTTTGGTGAATACGTGATCTCAATGGCAAAGCTAAGATTTCAAATTAATGGAGGCTACTAATAAATATAGTACTTTTATAAAAGTTCCAAACAAACATAATATAGTTTTGAAAAACTCTATTATTTATGGAGTCAATCCTTTCCTGTATTTTTAATACTATTGTATTTCGCATGCTTGCGATTTCTTACTGAGATATTAATTTCACATCATGCAACTGGTATAAACCTCAATCTTTCACATGAACAATATATATAGGAGTGGGCCAACGGATCAACCATTTCTTGACACGATGTTAAATTATATGAGTTTCATTCATTAAAACTCAAGTACTTAGATGAGAGTTATCTTTCATTTAGACGGTATATATGACTACATTTTCAGCAAATCATGATCATGGAAAAAATCAACTTAAATTCTATTACATGTTCTAACCAAAATGCTAACAGTGAAAACCCAACAAAGGACCTGAGATATTTCCAATCCTCATTTTACAAGCAAATAAGTTTAACATACAGCTCAACTTCTCTCATTCAATTATATTCCTAGTTTTCACGTGAGGCATTTCACACCAGCTACCTTGTTCACAGACGCATCCAAGAAAAATAAAAACAAAAAGGAAAAGAGAAGAAGAACAACAGCCACTTAAACACAGAACAATATAAAAAAAAATCCCTTTTCATTCCCTACTGAAATTCAAAGTCCAATAACTTTCGATCTTACCAGTATCGTGTATAAAGGAGGAGAAGGAGGAGGAGGAACTGCCGGCGAGAGGAGGAGGAGGAGGAGGAACTGCCGGCGAGAGGAGGAGGAGGAGGAGGCTGTGCGGATGGCGGCGATGGGTGATGGTTGCGCAGTGAGAGGGAGAGACGAGAGTGTTGAGTGAGAGTGAGAGGACTGGAGGGAGGCTGCATTGTGTTTTTGTATTTTCGATTAGGGCTTGGTAGACTTTCGTGGGTAAATTTCAAAACAACCCAATACTTAATGATATTTTTGCAAAAGTCTAGTGAGGTCTAAGACTCTACTACCTCCCACTTGACTTTCTTCTGTCTAGTTTAAAATTACATGAATTACATTTTGGTTTTAAAATTTATATCTTAGAGATCTAAGTAGTATTTAGTACATTAGAGTAAGGATTGAAATAAACTAGAATGGAATCGAAAATGTGGATTGGAATCAAATTTCCATGTTTTGTATAAAAAAGTAGATTGGAATAGAATTCTCTTAAAAACATGAGAATTTCATTTCTTCCTAGAAGATAAGGAATTTGATTTCCATCTCATTGAAAATTAAAAATAAGAAAGAATCTAACGTCCCTTCCTCCGCCTCCCTCCCTCCTTCCTCTGTCCTCATCCCCTTCCCTTGTCAACTCCTTCCTCCTCCACTCCCTCCTCTTGCACCCCTCCGTCCTTGGCCCCCTTCCTACTGTGTCCTCCTTTGCTCACAATCCTATTCCCACTGTTGCCATTGCTCTTCTCCTTCTTGACATCTTCCTCACCATCATCGATGAACCACTCCATTGAACCATCTGCCTGAATTCCCTTGGTAGCTCCAATCTTAAGACTTTCAACCTCCACCCGAGGACAGATGCGATGGTGAGGACGAGGTTGCTATAATCATATCAACCATTCATCAGGTTGTAACCATTTGGCAGGGAGGGAGTGGGAGATTCTTGTGGCGTGAAAGGATCGCCAGAGACATACAACTACTGTAACCATATTAACCATTCTGGGTCAAAAGGGAATTTTTCCTTGGAGGTAAAAGAAGAGAAGGAGCCAAGGAAGGAGAGGAAGAAGAAGGAGATGGGTAGGAAAAGGAGAAGGAGCAGTAATAGTAATAGGAGGGCAAGCCGAACTCATTTGATTCCATTACATTTCTATGTATTTTCATTACATACCAAACACAGGAATGGAATAAACCTATTCCATTCCATTTCAAATTTCATTCCAGAATTCATTCCATTCCTATATATTTTCATTCGAATGTACCAAACGATATACTAATGATTCTTGCTTTAAAATCGTTAAATTTGTTTATGAATAGATATGTACATTAAGAGTTTTTAAATAATGTAGATTTTAATATGTATCTAATTCAAATGATGTATATTAAAATCAATAAATTACATTTTAATTTTGAAACTTATAGCACATGATTTTGAAAATTTCCCTTAAAATGCTCAAATAGGGACAATCCATATATAATTGATCCTTTCCTTACATACACACGCGCGCACACACACACACACATACAAACAGGTGAATTATGAGGTGTAGACTGTCCTTACTTTTGTTAGGTAAAACCCTTCATCATCTACTATTAACAACACATCCCATAATTGAGATTAAATGTAGATTTTAAATTAGCAAAACCACCTATGTTGTAATGGTGGTTTTATAAATTTTCATTTATTGATAGATTTTTATGTTAATTGAATCACATTAATATCCTATTACACTTTAATATCCTTTTTTATATGACAATATCAGTTTTTTATGAGTAACGTTTTGGGTTTTTAGTTTTAGTTTTAGTTTCAATTTTACATTTCCTTGTTCTTGTTTTATTATTACTACTTTTTTCTATTTTAGTTTCAGTATCAATTTTACACTTATTTTTGTTTTAGTGTTACTATTTTTTTTTTGTTTTAGTTCCAATATTTGGGATCTTCATTATTTCAATATCACTGCTTTTATTGTGTAATGTTGTAAAAAAAAAATCTAGATCTCCCTTTTTTCCTCTCTTACATTTAGATTTAACTAATTATCATTTCTACACAAATCCGTTCTCTCAAACCCTTCACCATTGCTATACAAATTCGTTTTCTTAAACCTTTTCTAATCATGTCCCAAACACAGTTTGCATAATCATTATTTTTGTGCAACATTAGCATCCCACTATTGCCACCTTTTCCTTTATCTGATCTATGAAAAACGAGAGGAGACCAACCAAAAATGAAGACATCCACATCCAAGACTCCCGATGAGACAATGACAACGATAGGCACTCCTCAATTGCTGCAACCTCGATGATGATGGTGGTGGGATGTGCCTCATTCCACGAACTCATTCCCTCGAAAGCCAGGTGGTCTTTGTTCTGAAGGTTCAGAGACCGTTTCTCCCTTGTCAACCTCTAGTACGTAAGTTTTCACTTCTTTCTCTCACTCTAGATTGGATGTTAGCATTTGTCAACCGCCCTCTCCGCCCTTCACGTTGAGTCAGTCGGGGACTACGAGGTGGCGTCGAGTCAAGGACTACGCGACGACAGTGTAGTTGTGGGGAGTCGAGGACTGCAAGATGTCAGGGATTGCAGGGAGTCGAGGACTGCAGGGTGTTGCATTGGAGACTACGCGACAAGAGGGTGATTGCAACTACAGGCGTTGGGAGGGAGGAGAGGAATGGGAGGAGGATGGAGCGAAGAGGGAGGGAAGGACGATGAGGTGGCTACGGGCGTCGTGAGGGAGGGATGGAGGACAGGTCGACCGTAACTACGAATGTCGAGGGTCGACGTTAAGGATGGGTGGGTGTCGAGGGGAGGGGTGGGTTTCTACTTTTTTTGGTTTTGAGGGTGGATGGGTTTTAATAAATGAGTGAGAGAGATTTTGAATTTTAAAATTCAAAATTTATGTGGTTGTTGAA
>JAMKQA010047102.1:0-20125 GCA_024699735.1 Posidonia australis | reverse complement strand
GGCCCCTATTTGGGCCCCCCCCCCCCCCCCCCCCCCTTCAGATTTCATAAATCCTGGTTTTCTTTTGAAGGATTTGAACAAGTAATTAAGGAATATTGGCGGCAGAATGGTTTCTCACTTTCTATATCTTCTCCTATTTCAGAGTTTAGTTTTAAACTGAAAAATCTGAAAACTTTACTTAAGAGATGGATAGTGCCTATTAAAGTCATTAGAGCTAAAAGACTCGGAACCATAGAAGCTCAAATTCAGGAGATGGATAGTCAAGCTGAACATTCTGATAATATTAATTGGGCTCAGAAAAAGGCCTTAAGATTGGAACATCTTGATCTTCTTAAAGAACAAGAGGTGTACTGGAGGCAAAAATCTAGAATCCAGTGGCTGAAGGAAGGGGATTTGAACACCTCCTTTTTCACAACATGGTTAAATGTCATAGGAGGACCAATAACATTTCTTCTCTACTTATCAATAATTCTGTATCCATATCCCATTTGGACATTTGTAGTGAAATTGAGAATCATTTTACATTGTTATTCAACAAGGGCTTCAGGCCTCAGATAACTTTGTGCTGGGATGGCTTAATTCCAGTCAAAATACCATCTCTAGAACAATTAGAGGTCCCTTTTGAGGAAGAGGAAATCAGAGCAAGTGTGTTTCATCTAGCTGGGGATAAATCACCAGGTCCTGATGGCTTCCCTCTATTTTTTTTCCAGCACTTCTGGGATTTAATGAAAACAGAAATAATTAATATCTTCCAATCCTTTCATTCTTCTAATGTCCCTGATTTTCTCTCCTCAGTAAATCAGACCTTTATTGCATTAATTCCCAAAAAACTGGGTGCCATTAGAATCCAGGACTTTAGACCCATTAGTTTAGTTAATAGTATATACAAAATCATTACAAAAACATTGGCTTCTAGGTTGGCTCCAGTTCTAAACTCTGTCATTGATGCATCTCAGAGTGCATTTCTGGTAGGGAGATCCATTGGGGATTGTTTCCTTGTTGCGCAGGAAACTCTTCATTATATAAAATCCTCTAACACCAAAGGTTACAAATTGAAAATAGACTTTGAAAAAGCATTTGATAATATTAATTGGAATTTTCTATTAGATTCCCTCTCCGGATTGGGCTTTGGAGACAAGTGGATCTCTTGGATCCGTATGTGTATAACATCTGCAAAATTCTCTATTCTGATCAATGGATCTCCTAAAAGTTTTTTTGGGGCTTCTAATGGGTTAAGACAGGGAGATCCCCTGTCCCCCTTACTGTTTATTATTACTTCAAATGTTTGGAATGCCATGTTGAAGGCAGCTAAGAGAAATAACCTAATTTCTGGGATAAGTTTCCCCAATGAAGGTCCCTCCTTAGTTAATCTGCAATATGTAGATGACACTCTACTGTTCCTGCCTGATAATATTGAGAATATGATCAATATCAAAAGAATATTATGTTGCTTTTAGACATGTTTTGGTCTAAGAATTAATTTCCAAAAATCATCATTTACTGGAGTGGGGGTCTCTCAGGCTGACCTTCTATCTTCTTGTGATATCATGGGGTGTGAGAAGGTTGATCTCCCAATCACTTATCTTGGATTGCCTTTACATTTTAAAAAAGCCAATGCTAACAGTTGGGCTCCTGTGATAGAGAAAATCACTATGAAACTTTCCTCTTGGAAGGCCAGACATTTGTCCTTAGGGGGCAGACTAGTCTTGGTTAATGCTGTTTTATCAGCAATTCCAACATATTATTTGTCAGTCCTTCACATGCCTTCAAAAATAGAGAAGAAAATAGATACTTTAAGAAGTAAATTTTTATGGAACTCTCTATCTCCTAATCATAAAGGGATGCACTTAATCAAGTGGTCTAATATTTGTAGATCTAAAAACCAAAATGGTTGGGGTATAATTAATCTGAAAAATTTCAGTGCAGCAGTAAAGACCAAGTTAATTTGGCAATTCTTCTCTAATCAATTCAGCCTTGTTTGGAAACTAATGCTTAGGACTAGATACTTGCACAGGGGTCTTGGAGCAATATTGAATTCTTCTACTTCTATATGTTCCCCCCTGTGGAGCCACATAAAGCAGGGATTTAATTTTTTTAACTGCTTTACTACTGCTACTGTTAGCAATGGTTCAAATACTATTTTCTGGAACCAAAAATGGTATAATGATATTCCTCTTAATGTCACTTTGCCTGAATTATACAGTGCAGCCAGATTTAAGAAGGCTTCTATAAAAGTAACTGTGGATATATTTCATAGAGATTTTAATAGATTGTTCAATTTAGCTCAATGCTATTCACTAAACCCCACAATGCTTCAATCTCAGTTGGAATGTTTTGTTAATATTATGCAATCCTTATATTTGGGAACCAGTGATGATAACTTCAACTGGTTACCTCCCAATCATTGCCCCTTCTCTGTGAAGGCAGCCTACATAATTTTTAATGATGGGGGTCTTCGTAATGTTTTCTATAATTGCATCTGGGAGAGTTATACTTCTTTAAAAATTAAGCTCTTTTCATGGTTAGTAATTAAGAACAAAAACTTAACAAAAGAAAATTTGATAAAGAGAGCTTAGTCTGGGTCTCCATTATGCACATTTTTCTCTGTACATAGTGAAAACAATAATCATCTGTTTTTAAATTGTTCATTTGCTAGGGATATTTGGGATTTCTTTCTGGTTTCAGATCTTTATCTTAGGTATTTTTGTGTTGCTGATTTAGTTTTATCTGCCCCACATCTCAAATTTGATTTACCTTATTCTGGGTGGACTTTGTTACTTCAAATCATTCTCTGGTTGATTTGAAAAGAAAGGAATAATAGGGTTTTTCGCAATTTAATTAAATCTTACTCTTCCATTATCAATGATATCATTTCTCTGATGAATTTTTGGGTAGAAAACCTTGTTACAGGATTTGAGAAGGAGGATATGATGCAATTTGTCTCTGCCATGGCTTTACAACCAGTGGAATCTTCCATCCCCCCTTCTATTCCCTCCTCATCTAGAATTCCATCTGGAGATGATTCTCTGAACTCCATAGAGAATCTGGAAGAGTGATGGTGTCATCTGTTGAAGAAGAAAAAATTTTCTGTGTTTTATTTTCATTTGCTCCACCATTGGTGATAATTTTGATACTTTACTAAAACTGTTATGTCTGAGAATTTGTAATATTTGCACTTGAACTTTGTTTCTTACCTGGCCTTTAAGCCGATGAAATACTAAATATCTAAACCGTTAACAAAAAAAAAAATACACTAGGAGCACTGTGGAAATACACGCCCCTAGTATGCACTGGTTACCTACGTCCAAGATCACCATGTTACAAATCACCTTCCTAGCCTCTACTTATAATTCTAGCTAGCTCACTAATCTCACTTCCTAGTTGCTATGAAACCCTAGCAATTTCCTCTGTATGAATCACTACTTATTCTTCTCTCATCAGACTTTGGAATGTCTTCAACTCCTCCAACCTCATTCTACGTCAACTGGAGTTGCTCCCTCATTCTCCGTCAACTGGAGCTGCTTGAGCTTGACTCTGATACCACTATGATAAGAAACGAATAAAACATCCGTGATGGACGATGATTGACGATTATGGATTTGTGCCCTAAAGGCGAAGAGGATTATAGCAGTAAATTTACTCAAAACAAAATGCCACAACACAACAGACAGAAATGAAATCAAATAACCAAATCTTCTCAAGACAAGATGAATCCAGCATTTATGTCAAAGTTCAACTATGAGTTGAAAATACCAAGTTAAAATTCCAAATCTGAGTCACGAAGTTTGGCATGTAATATTTCATATATATTATCACCAAGTATGTACACCACATTCTGTGTCAGGGATCAGTTCTCTTACATTTTTGGGATCCTGGACTACAGGTGCAAGAGGCTTAAGAGTTACAACAAACGCTAAGATCACACGACAGATGGAAGTGGAGAGAACGCAAGGTAAAATTATTTCCCTTCATATCTCGAATAGTTCTCACGTAATGTACAACATTAAATGGAGGTGCATCACACGATTCACACCACGTATGCATAAACCTTTTTGGCTTGTTGGCACTCCCTTTAAATAAATACTGAAAATTCAAGCAAAACCAGGATCACCCGTGCATTTGTCCCATCAGTACTCAACTTTTTCCTGAGTCTATCGCAGCCTCAACAAACTCCTCACATGTAGAAAAACCACCAGAGAGTGTTGCTCCAAGTGCCCCCATAACGTCGAATGCTTCCTGCAGATCCACGGCGGTGGTCATGTCCTCAAGCCAAGATAGAAGCTCCTTAGAGAATGCCATCATCTCCTTCATGTTCACTAGTCTTTCCCTCATCAAGATCTCCCACCATTCTAAACTAGCACCATTGCTGCTACCTCCTTTGTCCCCATCCAAATCCTTCGACGTAGATGACCTGCAGAGCTTGAAGAATCGCTGCAGCTGCTCAATTAAGCCAGTGTAGACAAGCATCGGCTGAATGATAGGAAAGAGCTTGCTGCTATCCGTGAGTTGTGCCCCAGAGGCCTCCCTAGATCTCATGGAAGAGACTGCTGACTCAGATGAAAGCCGAAGAGTGGAACGCCCATGGGTGTGCTGCATGTATGCATGGTATATACCACGCTGCAAGAAGAGTGGCATGTGCTGACACCATTCATCATAGGATTCTGACAGAAGGGAGTTCACCATCACGAACTGAACAGTATCATCAGATCCAGAGAAAGGCCGACCAACAGAAAGACCTGAAGAGGGTTTTGATGGGGAGTCCAGGACCACAGTTGAAGAAGACAAGAACAGCAACACAGTTTTAGCTATGGATCGCCGCTGTTGGCTGGCACTTCCCTGGTCAAGTATGTGACAGGCCATCTGGATCATAAATGGGAGAAGACGTGAATTGCTCTCCCTTCCTCCTCCTTTGCTGTCTGTGCTGAAAGAAGCTCCAGTGGCAAACCGGGCTAACATCTACAAAAGAAAAAAAAAACTGTTGAAGATACGATATAAAGTATATGATCATTACAGCATTCCCACAAACATGTTATCAAAGTTCCATGTCCTGATTTTGAACCGAGAAAGAACTTGCAAGAGAATATAGCAGTAAGATAAAGCAATGAGCACAATCCTCACTGAAAAATCAGTTCCCATCAAAAGATCTTGAGAAGAAGCAACTGAAACCACCACTGGGTGCTATTGAAATGTGACTTAGAAGGGCCAGCCAACTCATTAAGTTGGAACATCTAAAAAGCATAAAATGGAGTTTGTGCACCAAATGATGCCAAGATAACTATCCAAGTATTTTCAAAATTGTCTCTTATTATCTTTTGCATAAAAGAGAGAAGTTACCAGAACAATGTCATAAGTAAGCAACCGAAGCCGGCTCCCATCAGCTCGTCCAAGGGAATTGAGGTTGTCCCAATACTGGTCAACACATCGGATGTACTGTGAAAGAGGAACAGATGGCCCCCTCAGTGGAAATATACAATTGCATAGTGTCTCATTGTTCCTCAGTGTTGCTCCCTCCCACTCTTTCTTTGGATTCTTCAGTGCTGCATCAGCACGTTTGGCTTCCTGATGGCACTGGAAGTGTATGATGTTAAAATGGCTCACTGTTGTGTACACATAGTCCCCTCGTGAGCTTCCAGTGGAACCTGCACCAAGGTTTACCCGTTTGCTGAAAGAATAAACACCCAGCATATCATTGGGCCTAAGAGTATAGCCCTCTCGGCACACCATGCATGCAAGCCCATCCATCTCTTCCTCTACATCTTCTAAACCTTCAATGACTGGCTGTGCTACAACAATACGCTCACCGCCATCTGATGCTAATTCTTGTCGCATTCCAAGGCCCTACACATTAACAGTTACCAAAAAATATTAACAAACCTACTAATGGTTTTGAGTCTTGATAAACTACCAAGAAAATAATGTAAACTGAGACTCATGATCAACAGCTGTCCTCATTAACTTCAAGCTACTTCATTATTATCACAATTTTCTGTGTATAACAACAAAAGATGTTTGGTATCTTCAATAAAAAAACACCAGAGAATAAAAAACATTGTTTCCTTCACATAAATAACTGATCAAAACCTCACACTGGGAACAGGTTTCACATGATAGGTTGCAGATATCATATCGTGAAGCCTAAATCTGCTTAAATTGCATTCATTGGTTCTTGAATGATCATGTTTGCACCCTCTTATCATGTTTTTGAACGTCGTGACACCACCAATATTTTGCCAATGTGCATCGAATCCTTCAAGGAACGCCGTGATGTTTCACTGCAAGTTACAGTTTACCATACATTAGACCCACATCATCAGATGTCTCTGATGTGGAGTCGATGTACAGTAATTCTGTGATTTAAGAAGCCAAAATCGAGGATGTCAGCTAGTATCCATGATGTTGATGATACTTTTTTGCAGCAATGCTCCCCTCACTTGGAGATGAACTTCCAAGACTCCAATCTCATATTTCTTGCTCCTCAACTCTATTTTCTCCTTGTGTGATAAGTTTAATCTCTCTTTTCCCCTTGTTTTTCACATATTGAGTTAAGCAAAAGTCACCATATCTCATTGGAGAAGCTGAGAAGGTAACTCACATTTAATTTGTCAATTTTCTACTTGTTTTAGTTCAGAGTTGCATGAAGCCACATGATTTAGACTAGATCTTCAAGTTTTGGTTAAATCTAGTGTTTACTTGGACATCCATGTGTTTTTCCACATTTCTGCTGATGTTTAACCGATGTCCAGTATAGATCCTATTCTGAAAGGACTAAGGTCCAATATGGAACCCAATGTTCAAAACCATGCTTCATATTCAAAATCTTAAGTATTACTTCCAATGTATTGTTTGTAGTATTTGCAATGAACTGATCATTATCACAGATTGGATGACATGTTTCACGTCTCTTGATATTCTAGCGCAATAGATATATTTGCTCGAGCAGCAATGTCAGTGTCGTAAGTATCATGTTCCCTCCATTGAAGTCAGACATTAAGATTTGTTATAACTGTGGTCATAGTTTGTTATCTTTGTTTTGGAATCTACTTTGACTGTCTTCTCCTACTCTCCACCTGCAATTTTTTTTGGTCTTTCCCTCTATTGTTTGCTTCCTTGTTTCTCTCTGAACTGGAGCCACCTCTTACTTGGACATCTAAATCAAACTCTTTCTACTTCTATACTTCTTTTATTTCCACCCTGTCTGCCTCCATACTTTTGGTCATTGACATTGCATATATAGAATTTAGATGATGTTTAGGTTTGTTGGGTTACCACCTAAGCAGACTCGCTAATTCAGTGTTCTCCCAGAGATACATCTCACCAACATATTTAGATTGCACATCGTATAGCACTTTGTCAAAAGTGCTATATTGATTTAAATTTTTTTTCATAGCTGAAATCAATGTATAGTCGTATACTACTAGTCCAGAGTCCCATACATGTGCAATTCAAGTTTAAATGCATAGTTATTTAAGATACCTATAATGGCATTGCATATATGTTTATATACATTACAATTTGATTGAATCAAAATTCTGACTAAGTTTATATTATTCAAAAATTGCATATTTTTTAGAACTTTTATCATATTGCAAAAAATGGTATTCTAAGTTTTAACTAGACACAATTTAAAAAATTATTAGTAATTTCATTTGCTGGACTACATTTTCTCCCATGTATATACCAAATCAAATGGCCTATAATGTATTATTAGCAGTAGAATAAGATGTTTTGAGTAATAATCACCAAACATTTCTTAACAACCCAACGTTCTTTGATTTACTTCAAATTAGTAGATGTGCTTCTTTAGTCTCATATATTTCAAGAAAAAATATTTTATAACTGAAGGATTAGATAGGCTGATAGGTCATGAAATTATATTGATTTTTTTTTCTAAAAACATAGTACAATAGAATAATTAGATATAACAAATTAACAGTAACGGCCATTCTTGGGTAAGGTAAAGAACACAGAGAATCATGAGTTAAAATCTATTTAGAAAAGAAATTTGATCATGCCATGTAGACCAAGATAGAATGAGAAACTGACATGTGGACATCCACAAGGCAATCTCTTATATACACATTTAACAAAAAGGAGTCTAGTAAATCTAATCAATAACTATGGTGTTAAAGCATATACCTGAAGCAACTCCACCCTTTTTCTCAATGCCCGTTGCCGCATCTCATTCCTGGTAGCATGTCTCAATTTGTGCACCTTCTCCCCTAGGAATCCGTCCCCATTATTTTCCTTGTCAGAAAGTGTGTCCAACAAATTCTCAGCCCTTGCACCTATCCCATTTTCACCAGAAACCCCCTCCAGGGCATGAAGCAGAGGTAAGATTGCCCCATCATCAATGTACTTTTGAGTAGCCAAATGCCCCCTTGACAATCCCCTCAACATAGATAATATTAAAGGAACGGATGGTAGGGCCAAACCATTTTGCCACTCTACACTTGTTTTAAATCCAGCCTGCCCCATAAAAATAAAGCACTCTCTCAAATGTCTTACTGCAACTGCAACAATTCCCTTCTCTAAAATGATGTCCTTGAGCCTCTCTCCACAGGAACTCGTATTAAGTGATTCCGACATTCTTACAAAGTTCTCAACTTCCGATTTCTGCTTGCCAGCTTGCTGGATTAAGCTTTCATCCTTGGGATTGTTCTGATATTTCTTCTGTAGTTGGTCAAATACAACCCAGTCATGCAAATAAGGATCAAAGTGCTGAATAAGTGCTTCCATTGCAGCTGGTTCTCCATATGTCAAGTAAGGCAAGATCCTTGTTACCATCTCATTGTTCCGCTGCTGCTTGTTAGACTTCTTAAGGCCCAAAGAATGGCATAATCTTTCTAAGAACATGAGGACAATTTTCTTCGCCTGCTCACCTGCACCAGTTTCATCAGTACCAACTGTAAGAACACTCTGTGTGATACCAATATCATTCTCATTTGCTTCCATAGTGAGACTCTCAACAATGAGAAGGATGCCTTCAGCTGGCTCCATCGCATCTACAGAAAATGCCCGTCTTGCTGTCTCTAAAAGCATCCCCAGAGCACCAAGCCGCAACAAAGCCCGTCTATTTTCACGAATCTTACAGCAATACATGAGAAGATTAAGAACTGAACCCAACTCTTCCTGGTTTGACTTCAGCTCGTCATCTCGAAGATGCTGACAGTTCAATGCAAGAATTAGCTAATTTGAATCATAGATGGAACATTCGCTGAAAATAAAAACCCCACTTATGGACTAAAATGGAAATATGGAATGGATGTCCATCATTGAAGCAGGTTGGGTGACAATGGTAAAGCAATAGTAGCGTTCATCATAGATATATTAATAAATACAGAAGCCATTTATTATCTAAGAAAAGGTACCAGTATAATGCTATTGTGCTAGACTCATACATTCAGGACAGTAAGCACAAAACAAAGATGTTTGTTCAATTGAAATCCACCATATAACATAAGCAAAAGGTAATGAACACAGGAAACATGATAAATTTTGTCGTTGATTTCAAACATGTAGTGCTCTTTCGCAGTAGTCAACACAACCTCATAAACACACGACAAGCTAACCCATGAGGTTATAACCAAATAATATTCAAACATGGGTGCACCCATAGCCCACAATAAAGAGAAAGTAAATCATTTATATATGACAATGTTTCAAAGGG
The DNA here is from genome assembly GCA_024699735.1 of Posidonia australis. NCBI lineage: Eukaryota > Viridiplantae > Streptophyta > Magnoliopsida > Alismatales > Posidoniaceae > Posidonia > Posidonia australis. Next base: position 10,458 of record JAMKQA010047102.1, on the reverse strand, counting down.
CATATGTAGACCAAATATACGTAGATAAAAATTTAAGTCAATCGAAGTCTTCCAACTTTACAATCTAACTTGCACAAATTCATTAGCCTCTTAGTAATCGACAAAAATGTAATTTCATAAATACCTTGTTTCTTAAGAAATAATTATCAAAATCACTTAATTTTTAGATCATAAATATCATGAAAAATATAAACCATATCTACAATGTGGATTTCACATTTGATGAATGGATCTTGAAATATAAAAATAAATTCATGACTCAAAAGATTTATTTTTACTTGAAAATTTTTATTTATCTATGATACCTAACATTAAAATTTCAAAAACAATTGATATTTGATATATTAGATCTATACATGACATACATCATATCTATATAACCTACAGATGAAATGGGGGCTCATTTTACATAAAAAGAGCCCTAAGTTCATTCTAACTTTTCCATATATATATATATATATATATATATATATATATATAGATATATAAAATAGTATTAAAAAAATCGAATTTAATCAGTTGGCTCTTTAGAAGATTGACCAGCATTACACCATTTACCCTGTACCCTCTTCCTCTCCTATATACATGGAGGAGGGGCTTTACATTAATTTAGTGCATTCTCTTTCCCATATTTTACAGTAATGTAAGCAAGACAACCAAGAAACAAAGCACACACCTGGATCATACTCAAAATGATTTCTAGGCCTCCAAACTCTTGAACGGCGCCTGCTATTGCAAATTCAACTTCAGGATCCAGAGATTCCTCCCTTTCTTCCTCTAGCTCTTTGATCATTGGCTCAGTAGCTTCTCCATCTAACCCCTTTAATACCACAAGGATGTATATATTCAGAGGTGTACAAAAACATATCTAACAATCAAAACAAGCTGATGCCTAATGCACACTGGAACCATGCAACTCGTCAGTCAGCATGCTCATAGCCTTCAAACAAAATAATAAATTCAAAACTTTTATAGGCAAAGCATCCACTAAGAAAACAACAAAACTTTTAAGCATTCTATCTCTAAAGCTTGTGAAACCAAGTGCACTTTACTTACTATCACTTCAGAAAAATAAAAGAAACCTTAGGCAGTATGGATATAACCAACCTGAAGCCGGTAAGTTATTGTCATTGGAGAACAGTCTCTAGTTGACGTTAATCCACCAGATGACAGCAAGGCAGCATTAGCCAAAGTATTCTGCATTTGACTTTGAGACTTCTTCCAAACTTGTTCGTAAACTTGAGAAATACTCAAATCAAGAGAAATTATATTGCCAGCTACCAGCAACTCCATACCATAATCATCTTCCACAAGACCTAACAGATCCAACTGATGACAGATCTTATTTTTGATATCACGCATCAGCGGACCAATTTCAGTGCTGGAATATGGATTCTTAGTCATTGAACCTCTGATGAACTCTTCCTGAGTGTGAGCCTTATTAAGAATCAGAAGGTAGACAGGCTCTGGCTTTGATGGACATATCATATTGCAAAGTTGCTCCAAGATGAACTGTACAGAAGTTCAAACAAGAAACTCATGAATTACATATGCATTTGATAAAATACTTTCTCACGATTTAGGGTAAAAAACAGTAGTACAAATAATCCATGTGTACCAGACAGGTCCGTCCTTTTTTCTCCTTTCCGTGGATCTGGAGGCCAGATATACAAGCTCGAATGAATTGCCGCTTGTTTTCACTACTCTCAACTAGAAGACTATCTAAAAGGTCCTTCAAGAGCTTATTGCAATCACTAATTAATTTTGTCTTCTGAACTATCAAACCTCGAATGACAAGACGAGACTCCAGTACTTTGGACAGTAGCTCCTCTCGCAAGAATCTAGAAAACGTACCACACCCATTAGATGTCAAATATTACACACAAAAAAATCAGATGAAAACAACATGAGAAAACCTGTATACCTGGACCGTATGCTGGGCACCTCGAGGAATTTGCTAAGGAGCTCTACAAGTTTATGAAGGATGAATCCCTGTGATATGTCAATATTGAGGCTCATCTCACTTGACTCAATATTACCAACTTCTTCTGTTATCAATCTACAAGTAGTAGCTAGACATCCTTTTGCAGTTAAGAATAAACGTGTGATGTCTGAATCAATCATTTTAAAAAACAGTTCAAAATATTCTGCTGCACTTTCACCTACAGTTAGAGTGGCTGGAAGCAATCGCATGAGTGAGTTCAACAATTGAAACCGTCGAGAAGAATTTGGGGGGCAAATTGAACTAACAAGTGCAGAGACTTCTGCTCTTATAGATTGTGAACAAGCACTGAGAATCAATTCTGAAATCCAAGAACCAAGCTCGAATGTTGAAAAATCACTCTTTACTGTTTTCTTACAACAGACACGCTTCCATGTAACACCATATTTAAGAGCAAGGTAGTCAGACCTATGTGAACCTTGATGAGGCTTCTGTGAAGTAGCACTATATGTTTGGGACATTTTGTACTTCCTCCTAATGAAATCAAGATAGGAAGCCCCTTTCTCCCATTCAGAATAGCTGAGAAAAGAGATTCCCTGATCTTCGCTGGAACCATCCCAATCCTTGTCAGAGGGCTCAAAAACAGACTTGCTACCGATACCATGACCACTAAGAGATAATGATGAATTCATAGAATCATCACTCTTTGACTGAGTAGAAATGGGTTTTCCCACTGCTTGATCTTTCTCAAAAGTGTCAGATTTTAGAGGTGCACATGCCTGTGATAAGATCCTCAAACAGGGAAGAATAATGTGCTCTGAAATGTCTGGATTCTTTGCACCGTGTCTAATAGATGCAAAAAATAGCTGAAAAGCGACACGCAACCTTGTTTCCCAAAACTCATCTACCATAGCACAAACCTCTGAAAGTAACAACAATTCTTCACGGGTTGCAAGTGCAATATCCATGGAGCGATGGTGCTCAAGGCAATAAATCACCTTCTTTTGTATCAAGCTGTTCAACTCAGAAAGTGCATCTGAATCACCTTCTGTGAAAGTACATAAAACTGACCTTGCCTGAATGCGAGCTGCTTTAGGACCCTGATGTATGTTGTTTCCAAACAATTCTGACAAGATTCCAGAAGCAACAAGTTGCTTCTTGCAGTTTGGATGCTGAGATAATACCTGCAACAACTCCATACACTGTGAAACAAAGGTCGTTGCACAGCCATAGCAATTGTTCGATGACCTAGGAACTGCAAACCAGGTCAAGTTTGAGGCTTTGCCAGATTTTTTCTGTTCTAGATAACTCATCAAGACCCGACGGAGCCCTTGCAATGTTTGCACACTTTTGCTCACAGAATCAAAAGCTGCTTTGCACTTTTCACCATACAGCACCCCAAGAAGTGCAATCTTCCGATTGATCTTGCATGATGGGCCTGGCAAGGAAACCATCATTTGTTGGACAGTGTCCTTCTGTTGTGAATCTATTTCATGCTCACCTATACTTGACACAAGTTTGAGCAAAGGTTTCTTGAAACCCATAAGTTGCTGATATCTCCTATGTGCATTTTCAGACTCTGATTCAATGGCCAACAACCCTTTCTTCATGTCTTCATCATTCTCCATTCTGTCATACAAAAAACTAGGTCTTGCCATAAAATTAAACTCAAAACGGCCATATTTGCTATATCCGCACTCATTACAAAGAAAGGAATCTAGATTCTCATAGTTAATATTGCGGCATTGCCTGCACTGATATGCATTTTCATGGCAATTGCTGCAAATACCATGCTTATCTGTCACAGACCGGCTGCAACGAGGGCACTGCAGTGACTCAAGAGAAGATGCCTGAAGATTCTCATAAAATGAATCTAGCTCGATCATGAAATTACAGGCAGTTATGGGAATAGGGAAATCAACTTTTACCTCTGTCTGATTAAAAGCCAGATGGCAACTTTTTGCACGCTTCCACAATGACCAATTGTTTTTCAACTCAGACAGATCAGAAACAGGTCTATTGTTGTAGTACAAATTCAGTACTTTGACAGATTTGGATTTTCTAGCATCATGGACATTCATGATCATTGACTGAATTGTGTAACTCCCAGTACATTTCACAATAATGCGGTTGTCGGTAAACTTTGTCTCAAATTTCAATGTTTCAAGCTTCATTCTGCTGTAAGGCACCTCTGGACAACTACATGCTACACAAGGCTCACTTTCAAGGTAGTATCCATCAAATTCAACTAAACTGCTAAGAGTGTTATATATACGTGAATTGGGATGATTAGCCAATAGCTCATTCTGGGAATGGAGAGTCTCATATATGCATCTTATTACATCAGACGTCAAGCATTGAGTGATGAATTCAGTCTCCTCCTGCTTTGCACTCTCATACACTTTTCCCAGAAGCAATGTCAACAGTTCAGTGTACTCTACAATGTTCTGGCCAAACATAGGTAGAAATTTGATCTTCTGCAGTAGAGCAGTTAGCAAAGTCTCCTTGAACGACCTTTTGCCATGATGCCATGCCCCATAAAGCACACCCTTTGCCTCAACCCGGACACTTGTAGAGTTCCATTCCAGAAGGAAGTTGTCTATAAAATGTCCAAGAATGTTGCGCTCTTTCTGAGAGAATATTTCAACAGCCTGTTCCATATCAAGACATTTCTCCACATTACTTTCACTTCCATCCTCGCCCTTCCTCTTCTTCTTTGATTCTACAGATTGTGACCCAGATCTACTAGAGCTAGTTCCTGTCTCACAGCTTTCTGACTTCTGCATGGAATGAATCATGTCCTTTCCAGGGTACAAGGCCAAATTCAAAAGTTTAAGAGTCTGAACTACAGACTCTTCACCAAAATTAACTATTCCTTCCATCATGAAGGAGAGAACATCCCCATGCTTCAAGCAGTACTTTTGCCAATTTCGAGGTCTTGCTCCGGCTATTTCAGCTATAGCAGACAAGCTCTTCACTAACTTAACAGACCTCTCATACAAAATGATGTTCTGAAATCCACCAGATTTAGTTACAAGTTTATAAAGCCTTTTTACTTCATTTGATAACTGCCAGGAATCTCTTATACTGTAATAATGAGTCTTGCTTCCACAAAGATGCAGGAAAAGCCTTCTAGCAAACCGTCTCACAAATTGTGTATGCGGATTGCTGAGGTAGCTGCAGAGAACATCCTGAAACCCATCAAGCTTTAGATCCTTGCTAGCAGAATTTTTGTATGATTTATCCTTTTCAATTGACTTGTCTTGCTTTTCAGGTCGAACCAAACTGTATAAAAGCCGAAAAGTATTCTCCAACAAAAGTTTGTGAAAGTCCACAAAAAGATCAGATCGATGAGCTTTTGCAAAAGAATCTGAAAAGAAGGGAGAGAAATTTCCAGCTGGAAGTTCCCTTCGAACTGTTAAAAGAGAGCCACAACCTGAATTGGAAGGTAAGGTCTGACTGCCTTCAGCACTTACATGTGAGGACTTAAAATGGGGAATGAGCTGCAGCAATATATCCATCAGATAATGGACAAAAGCCTGCTGTCTTAGGTAGGTACATGCTCGAACAAGCTGACAAGTAAACTCATCTTTATCACGATCGTTGTTGGAAGATGCAGTAGCAGAAAAGGATGCAGGAATATTTACATGACCTTTATCTTGCATCTCTGTCAGTGCTGCTGATTTTACCTGAGAGCTGTCACCACCAGGTTGGTGCCAATTTCGAAGCATTAAGGTGAGGAACATGAATACCAATATAGATACTTCCCCAAAGAAAGTACGGTTTCTGGCCACAAAAGGCCTGTCAAGATCAATCTCATCTAAAAACCATTTAACAAATTTTTCCATGTCCAGATTTTCAGGTTTTGAGCTATCCATGAAAGGCCCACCCACAGCAGAAGATAATCTGTAGAAAAGTTGCATAACAGGAACAGCTCGAGCCCCTGAAGTTGTCTCCATCCATCCTTTTAGCTCTTCAATTAGCTGGCGAAGCAGCAGAGAATTTACAGCACGTTTTGAAGCAGAAATGGAAACGATCCTATGATCAACAACAGAAGCAGGGAACTCCCCAGTTTCATTTGACTCCAGCACATGGGTTGCTGAGGAGGTATTCTGCAGTCTGGTATCTGTTGAAACATGTGCTAGATTCGCATCATGTAGCTCATCTATAGAGAATTGAATTGCATTGCTTTCACCTCCTATATTATCAATTTCAATAGGGATGGCAGACATTCGGTGATCACTGGAATGGGGAGAAGGCAGACGATCAGCATCCATTACTTCATAGCAAGCCTCACACAGATCAAAATCTGGACAGACATTACAATGCCACCGCCGTCGAAGTATGGGAACTGTTGAGCAGCCATCACAACTGTATTGAACCGATGATGTAGTGGAATCCTCTTCAATCACAGCTTGTGCATTTCTACCAGCACCACCAGCCACATCAGGGCGCAAATGAACTGCTGCAGTACTTTCTGAAGCTTCATCTGTACCTAGCATTGTCTGTTTTGGAAAAGGAACCTGGAGTAATCTAGAAGAAATTGCCAAACTGATGAAGAGATAATATCAAAGAAAACTGTGTTAGAAACTAGAATAATTTGCTTAACCGAGATGATAGATTATGTCAAATGAAAAACTAGCATCATAGACCTGCTAGATGTTTGAACAGGTTCATATGAAGCAAAAAGAAGTTTCTTGAATAGTTTAACAGCTGGTGCAACAGAGTATCCAGATGCATCAGGTCCACACAATGCTAGGCATTCAGCATAACTATAAATCAGCTCAACACAAGGTATAACAATGCTGTTTATGGTTTGTGTATCTGGTTGCTCCAAATCCAAAATTCCCCAGAAAACTTGCATCAATCCATCCACTACTTTGGAACCTACCAAGCAAATTCAAATTATAAACGAGTCACAAATTGATAATCCTTAAATCTCAACACTCCACTACTGATGTGAAAATTTAAGCAATCTAGGGCATAGGTTTCATTTACTGTTAATCGTATTCTTGCAAGATACAAAAGGTAGAAAAGTGGACAGCATTTTAGACAAGGCATAAGACCAAAATATTTTCAGGATATTTGCTTAAAAAAGAGGATAGATTCTGTTTGGTGTTTGTTGTATTTTTGCAAGATAAAAAGGGAAAGATCATCGAATGCAATGGAAAGGTAAATGGCTCAAGGTCTAAATGGCATGAATAATCCTTCCGATCATTCATTGAAAAATTACATGTCCATAACTAGTAATTCTTGATCTGAAAATTTTATTTAGTCAACTTACAAATGAACCCCTAATTGCGATGCCATTCTGATATTGCATGTCCATGACATCATGCATTCCAAGGGAGTTGGGGAGTTGATTACTCTTTTTCAGGCATGATATAGTTAATATTTAGTTATTTACATTTTCATTTTAAGAAACCCGTGTGATCAGGTACTAGTGTTCACTGGAAAAGTATATTAGTAACATAATTACCGTATTAGAATTGAAACAAGACTTGAAAAACTTAACATATTTTATGAATAAGTTATGGACATGGCAATTCTATATATGTATCCACTTTTATGGTAGATTTATACCATAAAAAAGACTGAAAAGTCACATTCTATATCTGTTTTGTTGAGATGACAATTCGCAAAAAATAGGTTATGAACATGGAAAGGCCAATGTGGAAATTATGAACATAAATGCATGTGAAAAGTATTGTAATATTGTGATAACTAAAATATTCATAGATATAAGAGACAATGAGACCAAACAAACTCACAAAAGTAAAATACAAGTAAAGATATAAAAGAATGTTTAATAGTGCATGAAGAAGGCGAAAAATCGCATAGATTCATTAACAACAAAAAATACAGTAAGACAAGGTTCTCTTTTTTCTTAGATTTTTTTATGACATTATATGTGGTGTTCAAAATATGTCCTACAACATGGACCTTGGATTTGATGTCACATTGTATTAGGCATCTGAAACAATTACCAGGGGTGTCCAAAAAATGTCAAGTGTGGGAGTTTGCAACATGTGTCAGGACACAACATCTATGATCTATCTAAAAGTGCTCATGCTCCCTTGCTTGTACCCTTGTAATTACTGTAGAGGTGCAAGACAGTAGATATAGCAAAACAGCAAGCACAATGTGGACTTGTTCTACTCAGAGAGGACCAAGGATTTGACTTTGATATTCAAGAACAAGACATGTCAAGAGGAACCTTTTTTTATGAAAATTGATGACAATCCAAAAAGTGCAAAGACAATAAAACAAGAAGTCCAAAGATCAAATAATGAAAAAAGAGAAAACTAGGCATCTGAAGTAGTGAATGCTCAAAAGCAAAATAAACCTGTCTTCAATGTTAAAGAAGCTACCTACAACTTGTCAAAAAGGATTCATGCTGTCGACCCCATGTGATTAAAGTATGGTGTTGGTGTTAGTGTTGGTGTTGGTTGATTTATGTTACAACTTCAAAACAAAATTTCAGTATATGCTGTGTTAAGTTTAAGGATTAGTTAAACAAGAAAATAAAATGAAATGAAGAACAGAAATAAAAACAAATACGCAAATTTACGTGGTTCACCCAAATAAAGGCTACGTCCAAAGGACAGATAGGTTTCACTATTCTTCAGAGGATTACAACACAGACCAAGAGTGCAACTCTTGTACAACTCGTACTCACAGAAGCCTTACTGGAATACAACTCAGACCAGATGAAACCTCAAAGACAGAGAACAGAAGGAATCAATTTCTTTGTATTTGCAATACTGAAACACAGACCCTGCCTCCTCCTTATATAGCATTGGAGGAGGGAGAAGAGGTGCGGATGTGCGGATGCATCCACGCGCGGAGCGGACGCGACGGACGAGGAGAAGGCACGAGCAAACAGAGAGCTCGACGGATCCCTGCGTCCAAGTATCCCGCGAGCAGGCGCGACGGCAGGGGAAGAGATGCGCGGCTCGGAGCAGGCGCGACGGCAGGGGAGAAGCTCACACGGTTCTGGGCAGTCGCGACGGCAGGGGAGAAGGCACACGTGGTTCGGTGCAGTCGCGATGGCTGGAGAAGAGGTGCGGTTCCCTTCGAGCGACGGCTGGGGAGAGGCACGCGGTTTGGGGCAGTCGCGACGGTAGGGGAGAAGGCACGCGTAGTTCGAGGCAGTCGCAATGGCTGGAGAAGAGGTGTGGTTCCCTTCCGCGACCCATCGGAGCAGGAGCGACGGCTGGGGAGAGGCGCGCGGTTTGAGGCAGATGCGGAGGCTCCCTTCCGCAAGCAGGAGATGCGGGTGAAGTCCCGCGACTGAGAACAGGACATTTAAACTGATTTTTTTTTTATCAGAGCATATTCAAGTCATTTTCTACAAATCTCCACTTTGACTTGTATATTCGCTCTGCTGAACAGAACTGATCTAGATACGATCACAAATATAGAGCAAATTTAGCAGTGGACAAACTTGCTCTCTGGAACAGCTTTGGTGAAAAAATCTGCAGGATTATCTTCAATAGCGATTTTAGCAAATTTAACCCTCTTTTCTCCTCGGATAAAGTGATACCTTATGTCAATATGTTTAGTCCTTTCATGATGGACATGATCCTTAGCTAAACAAATGGAACTAAGGTTATCACAGAAAATGTAAAGAGAATCCTGATGTAAACCAAAATCACCAAGCAAACCTTTTAACAAGATACCTTCCTTTACAGCCTCTGTCATTGCAATATATTCAGCCTCAGTGGATGACAATGTGACTATTGGTTGAAGAGATGCCTTCCAGCTCACCACTGAATTTCCCACTGTAAACACATAACCAGTCATAGACTTTCTAGTGTCCCTGTCTGCTCCAAAATCTGAGTCAGAATAGCCTTTGATAAGGCAATCATCACTATTTCCATATCTTAGACCCTGATTATGGATCCTTTAAGATACCGGAAAATCCGTTTTACAGCTTGCCAAAGTTCTCGCCCTGGATTACACATAAAACGACTAACAACACTTACAGCATGTGCTATATCAGGCCTAGAACATACCATGGCATACATCAGACTCCCGACTGCACTAGCATATGGTGTCCTACTCATGTCTTCTGTTTCATCATTTGTTTGAGGTGACATAGAAGAAGACAAGTGAACCCTTGGAGCAGAAGGTGTACCTGTAGGTTTGGAACTATCCATTCTGAATTTTGACAGAATTTTTTGTATATAGTCTGGCTGAGATAAGAACAATTTCTTTTGTTCTTTATTTCTGAAAATCTGCATTCCCAAAATTTTCTTGGCAGCACCTAAGTTCTTCATTTCAAATTCTAAATTTAGAAGAGACTTTAGTTTCTGAATTTCGCTTTTCTGCTTAGAGGCAATGAGTATGTCATCAACATATAAAAGCAAGTAAACCCAAAAGCCATCAGGACACTTCCTAATATAAACACAAGAGTCGTGTTGACTTCTGTGATATTGAAGTTTGTGCATGAAAGTATCAAACCTCTTATTCCACTGCCTTGGAGACTGTTTGAGTCCATATAAAGACTTCTT
>JAMKQA010047101.1:0-27652 GCA_024699735.1 Posidonia australis | reverse complement strand
TGAGTCAGTCTGGTGCGCCACCTATGTGCGCCTAGGTGGTCCAGGATGTTGCAGAATCAAAACAGAGAAGATATGCAATGCTAAATCTTATACAGATGCATTCAGGAAAGCCAAATCTCGTAAAAGTGCACTCTGGGAAGCTGTGAAAGCTCAGGAAAACAAAACCAAATGCGTTGGATTCTAAAACATGACTCAAATGCAAAAGTTTGTGAAACCCCGTGCTCAAGGGCAAATAGCCTCACACAGGATTACACTAATGCAGTAAAAAGGAGGAAAGCGAGATCGACCAAGCCTCTGGATTATGAGCTGAAACACCAGCTTTCCATATAGGACAAAGAGTGCAGAATGCAGCTTACCAGAGTGATATGGACAGATAAAGAGAACAGAGGAAAATCCATAAATCCATAGCAAAGCGATCGTGCAAAATCAGAGAATCAATATAACAGAAATCGCCCTGAAAGTCATTCGAAAAGCCAATGTAAATACATATGCAAAATGCCCCATGACCAGTCTTTGCAGCAGATGCCTGCGCCAGACTGGTGCTCTGGTTAGGTGCGTCAGTCTGGTGCGCCTCAGAGGTGCGTCAGTCTGGTGCGCCTGAGAGGTGCGCCAAATTGGTGCACCCCAGGCTGTTCTGGTTCAGACTGCTGCTGATCCAGAACCCAACCCAGAACTGCCAGTGGATAATGTGATTTATGCTAACAGACTGATGCAGATGCTACGATTAAGTACTGAAAACATGATGTGAATGCATAAGATCAAGAATCTCCATGTAAATCATGCATTAAAAATAAAACAAGTTGATGGGTTCATGTATGAATGAAAGCATGCAAAATACAAAACATGGATATGTGCTGGATAAGATGCCAATCAGAACATATGAAAGCATGCTTCTATGTGAGAGAGTACATAAATGCATGGCAACATACTATGTGCAAAAACATGATAAAAGAAAACAACTTATGCAAGCTTTATGTTAGAAACAAAAGCAAAGGCTAGCATGGAAATTATTTAGCATGAAAAGCAAGCATGTTCACTATAATATTTTACGAAAAACGTGGAATAAATCAGTCCATATGCATGACTAAAACCATATTCTATCATGTTTCTGAAATGAGATTTAAAAGATAGGTAGAAAGCCTACCTCTTAAGATGTTCCTTCTTGTAATATCAGAAAAGAGAAGATCATTGTTGCTTTAGAAGGACCAAGGGTGCTTTGGAATGCAAGGGAGAACTCCAGAATACGAGTATGTGTTGCTGGGTGGAAGGAGAAACTCATGCAAGAGAAGCTCAGTGCAGAATTCTGATTTCAGCACAGGATCTCTCTCTCAGGAAAAGGTGCTCTCAAAGGGGTCTATGGACCTCTATTTATAGAGATCCATCAAAGGGATAACTCATGGAAGATGGAGGGCCTTGCAAACAAAGAGCCTCGAATATTCCTTGGCACATTCGTTTACAAAGGTAACAGCCTTGAAAAAGGAAAAGTCAGCAGCTGCAGCCTGAAAACGGCTGGGCGCCTGCTTAGTGTGCCAGTGATGTGCGCCTACTTGGTGCGCCTATGAGGTGCGCCCAGCCAGCTCACAGATTTTGTTAATTGGGTTTTGGCTTGCTAATGGGTTTGGGGTTTGGTTGGTCACATTCCAAAGCAACATGCGGATACTCATCTCTAGGTCACCTCAAAATCGGAGTGTCTACAAATGTGTTACACATATATAGGTCGTACTAATTACATGAATATCCATTTACCCACATAACCAATAGGATCCCAATAACAATGTCTCCCACACTGCTTCTCAAACTGAAGCATATATATCAATTATGTCTAACTTATTACAAAGAAATTCTAAAACTCCTACACTAAGTCATTCTATGAAGATATCTATAAACTGATCAGAGGATAGTGTATATAGGATAGCAATTATGAACAAAGTGGCAATCGATCTCAATATACTTTGTACGCTCATAGAAGATTAGATTGTTGACAATAAAGATTGTCACTTGGTTATCATACGGCATAGATATAAGGACCTCCACAATAAAATCAAGTTCAACCAACAAAGATTTAAGCCACATCACCTCATATGTTGTCTACACCATCAATCGATACCTCTACACTGGAATTGGACACCACATTCTATTTCTTGCTCCACCAAGTAACTAAATTACCTCCAACATATATGTAAAATCCAAATGTTGATTTTCTGTCTCCTTTGTAACCTAAATAAGCTTCAACCTGAAGATGTTCGTTCTTTCTGTATCAGCCCCTTTCAGGTGCTCTTTTAATGTATGTTAGTACACGTAAAGCATTTTGCCAATAGACCATCCTAAGTTGATGCATAAACTAATTAAGAAGTCCAATAGCATAAAAAATATCTAGGTGAGTAGCAGTCAAGTAGATCAACTTCTCAATTAGTCGATGATACTGACCGACATCCTAAACAGTCTCTAATGTGTCATCCTAAGAGCTTAGATTTTGATCTATAGGAGTATTTGCTAACTTGCATCTAAGGAGACCAATTTCTTGAAGAAAAGCATACTTTTGTTGAAATAATGCCATCTTATCCTGACCATAAGCAAACTCAGTTTCCAGAAAATATCTGAGTGTGCCCATATCCTTTGTAACAATGTGCTTCCTCAGATACTCTTTGTCTCACTAATCTTTACGGTATCACTACCTATCACGAGGATATCATTAACATACACTACCAAGAAGACACAACTGCTAGATTGTTTCTAGATAAATACTGAGTGATCAATTGTATATCTCTGGAAACCATGGTCCATAACAATTCTGCTGAATTTCTTAAACAAGGCCCATGGACTCTGCTTAAACCCATAGATAGCCTTTCTAAGCAGGCAAATAGTATCCTCCCCTTAAGAAAGGCACCTGCTCTGGAGGCTGCTTCATAAACGTAATGGACAATAAGACATGGATGAAGTTTAGTCAGACCACAGGAGAAAAAGTCTCAACGTAATCAACCCCAAACGTCTGTGTAAAACCACGAACAACCAAACGAACCTTGTACCAGTCTACTGGCCCATCTGAATTATACTTCAATGTGTAAACCTAACTGCAGCTAACTATGTTGGTTCCAATAAGGTAAGAGACTAAATCCCATGTACCACATGTCAACAACACCTGTATTTCTTCATCCATAGCCTTCTTCTAATGTGGAATTAGAAGAACTTCCTTGTAGTTCTTGGGAGTAGACTTAAAAAAAAAACAAATAAGACAAAATTACAGAAAGAAGGATGAAGATAATCATAGAAAATAAAGTAACAAATGGAATGAGCAATGGAAGAGTGTTTACTTTTACGAAGACCAATGGAAATATCAAGGTCAGAGGATGATGGATCCACAGATGTAGAAAGTAGTTCAACAAGAGGTGGCTAATGTAGCTTCTAACAACGACGATATACTTGCAAAGGGCAAGGTGAGACGTACTCTACAACTATTTTTCTGTCATCAATTGTGGTAGATTCTACAACAAGTGGAGGAAAAGGATATCCTCGATAGACTACTCGATAATGTCAAAGTAAGACTTAAGCAAAAAACAAATCTGTTGAAACAAAGTATCGTCGAGTAAAAGGACGATAATATCGGTACTCCTTCTGAGTCCTAAAATACCCTACAAAGATACATTTAAGGGACCGACAAGACAACTTGTCAAAACTAAGAGATAAGTCTTAAACAAGAGCAATACAACTAAACACTTTAAGGAACAAATGAAACAAATGCATATCAAGACATAGTCTCCTAAGGGAGACTTCTCATCCAAGGAGAATAGAAGGCATTCTATTTATAAGATAGGAAGTTGTAAGTATACCATCAAACCATAGATATTTTAAAACATTCATCTGTAACATAATAATGCGAGTAACATCTAGAAAATGTCTGTGTTTTCGCTTAACTACACCATTTTGTTGAGATGTATTAAGACAAGAAGTTTGATGTAAAACACCCAGAAAAGCACAATACTTTTGAACATCTTGTTGGACAAACTCAAGAGCTTTATTAATGCAATAAAAAAATTAGAGTAATGAAAAAATTGATTTATTATTTCCACAAAAAACTTTCTAATAACATTAACCACACGGACTCTATCCTTGAGTATATAGACCCAAGAAACATGAGAATAACCATCGACAAAAATAATGTAATACTTATATAAATGGAACACATGCAAAATCTCAGATATCACAACGAATTATCTCAAACAAACTTTAACTACTAGTAAAAGGCAGACACCTAAAGTTAGCACAATGATGTTTACCTAACTAACATGACTCACAATCAAAAGACTTAACGAAAATCCACAATAAAGTCTATTAGAGTTTGCAATAAAATGGGTGACTAAAATAGTAGTGTCACAAAAGAGAAAACTCCCATGTAGAGGAGAGACACCAGCCCATAAAGCATGTCATCATGAACCAACAGGTAAACACCATGCTCACGCTCACAACCCAAACCAATCCTCCTTCCTATCTACAGATTCCGAAAGATATAATGGAAAGGGAAGAAAGTCACACAATAATAAGGTATTTTGGTGATAGCACTAATAGATAATAAATTCAATGGGAAATCAGGGACAAAGAACATTTTCAAGAGTAAGTTGAGAAGAGGCTTTAACAATCCCTTCTCTAGACACTTAACCATGACAACCATCAACAATGACAACAAACTTAATATTGAACAACTAAGAAAGAAAAGGTCATGATTACCGAACATGTGAGAAGACGCATAAGAATCTATAACCTAGGAACTGTCCTTAGAAGTTAATAATGCATTTGTACCTCTGTCAGGATGTGCACAATAGTAATAGAGGACTGAGTGACTTGCATCTGTAGGAACTTCTCATAATCAACTTAGATATGGTCACAGTGGGAAAAGAATGCTGGGTCTAAGCCTGAGCAGAAGATGATTCAGTAAAAACATACTGAGCTCATAGAGGTCAGTCGAACTTATCCCAATACTTATCAAAGGTGTGATTGTTTCATCCACAATGATCACATCAACAACCCCACACCCTCTCCCTGTAGAACAACCATGGCCTCATCCACAAGTAGTACTAGCCATGGCAAACTAATCTGACGCTAGGGCAGGTACAACAATGGAAATACACAGAACACACGATAATGTTAAGGAAAACGACGAAATACTATCAACTCTAAGAATCTATCCACGAATCTAAGTATAAATTTCAATATCAGGTGCAGTCAAGAAGATGACAATAGCAAGTTCCTCACAGTACTCCCTTATCTTGGCAATATCAACTACAAAAGGCTAATGAACTTCCAACTCATCCAAAAGAACGCAAAGTGAGACATACAAGTCCTAACCTGGGTGACCTTTCTAGTGAAGTACAAACAACTGCTCATATATCTTACAGATCCTAGAAATGTTCTTCTCATGTCTATATGTACTCTTCAATGTGTTATAAATCTTCTTGGCCGGTTTGAACATCATGACACCTTGAGAAACATTTTCCTCCGAACTATTCATGATCTAGAAAATGACGACACAATCATCAGCAAACCAGTCTTTGTACGTGACATCCTTAACATCAAGAGAGTCATGGGTGAGGTGTCGGATCTTGCGGAAAGGGTTAATAAAAGTCTCAAAGGCTTGAGAATATAAGAGATAGTCCTTTCCATTCAATTTTATCGATGTACTACTGAGATTTGTCACTCACAATATGTCGAGGAGGAGGCCATAGCTTCAACTACTCAACAGATATGTCATATACGGAAGGAGGCCATAACTTCAACTACCCAGCAGATATGTTGTATACGAAAGTTTGATTGTCACCAAAAAAGTCGGAAACAAGCACGCATAAGGCTGATTTACACGCAATCAATGCAAACCAAGGGCATCACAAGTCCAAGACACTACAACAAAGAAACAAACACACCTGGGTCACATACACATCCCAAACCTGTCCACACATCAACTAGGAGCGTGGTAACCTAGTACATGGCCGAACAACCAACAGTTGGCTACACAAAAGCCATTGATTGCCCCTGAAAATGCCAGCAAGTGCTTTGTTAGGCTTGGAAAAAACTGTCGACGAAAGAGGAAGAACAAGTACGAACTGGGGAGAATAGAGGGTTGAGAAAGGTTGAATGGAGGCTACACCACTGGCGCCTACACTCCCTGGCCACCATTAGTGGAAGAGGAAGGAGTAAGGATCGGGAAGGATGAAGGAGGGTTGAGGAAGGTTGGAAGGAGGCTAGGCCGTCGATGTCTACACTCCTTGGCTGCCGTCGGTGGTGACGAGCACGAGAGAAGCCACTGTCGACTTTGCAGGCTCTTCATTCCCCATTTTTTTCTTAGGATTTTGTGCTCTGGTACTATGTGGATTAGGGTAAAAGAATCTGATTAAGATTGCATTCACTAATGAGAATGTGTTACACATATATAGGCCCTACTAATTACATGGATATCTATTTACCCACATAACCAATAAGACGCTGATAACAATATCTCCCACAATGATCTCTGACTTTAACTTTTTAAACAGCATACTTATACCATAGATAACAGTAAATAGGATCAATGTAGTAGCATGGTAGCATCTCCTCACAACATTTCCAAGTACGATGTTAAAATGGGATCTAAATGACTTGGGTGACACTACTTACAGCCTCCTGAAAGAAAATAATCATTTTTAATAAATTCAACACATAACAAAAAATATTAAACCAACTTAAAACTTTTTTCATTTTCAGAAAGAAGGGGGAACTCTTAAAATTCTAAAAGTTTGACAAAAAACAACATCAAAGTTTTAATTTTCTGTACTTCTAACTGAAAGAAAACTTTCACATATATAAAAAAGTAACAAGAAGCACCAGCTTAACAGAATTCCCAAAATTGAGAAAATGGAATTAGTTACCGAAGAAGTTGCATTTGGAAGGGTCCTTTTCAAAATTGACTCAATTGTGGCTCTTTGCAGTTGATCCCTGCCTATATGGTTTGTAAGAATATTTTCAGGGACTCTTTTACCAGGGCGGAATCCAGGTACCTGAAAATTAAGAGGAAACTCGACATGATGTTGGTTGCACAGATTATTCAAATAAAGAAACTATCAATTTGACAATCAAATTCAAACTATAAAATGATTCACTGAAGGTGGCATTTATCTAGTTAATGAACATTTAAGATGCATATACGAAGGGCCAAAACACATGACACCAGTAACGACGCATTCTCCATTGGTACACACCAATTATTTGTCATGTCACCTCTTTAGAATGGTGGAATGTTGCAGCTAAAGAAAAAAAAATCAAAGGTTTGATCTTAATTAAAGAAGATCAATGGAAGAGTAAATTTAAGTTGACAACGTCTCAAAGCAAAACTTTCTCATGCTTTGTACTCAAATTGGAAGAAATTCAAGCTTAAAAGCTACCTTTGCTTGCTTTGCAAACTCAATGAGAACCTTTTTCTGGCAATCTTGGCAGACAGCTGGGGGAACTTGTACACTTAACCTCACCTGCAGTAGTATCCAGTATTCCAGTGACTAGATTATAATTGGCCTTTTTCAACAATATAAATCAGTAATTTCCACAAGTAAAATATATACACATCAAATACCAGCAACAAAAACAGCAAAAACAATAATGAATTATTCCTTGATACAAGTGCAGAAGCAAAAATCATAGTAACTTATGGGCTAACCATATGTAACATAAACTAATGACAAACACCGAAGAGATCAGTAGACTGCAGCCCAAACTCCTCAAAAAGTATGGAAGTATCCCTTTATAACAGGTATCTCTAAGTAGCAATCCATAACAGCTAATTGTCATTCATAACAAAACCAATAATCTTACTAAATTCCAATTACGTACTTAAGCGTCAAAATTAACCATGCAAACACATGAAACACAAACCAACTATTATTCCCTAAACTAAAGAACAAGCAACCGACATGATACAACTAGCAAAGAAGTAAATCAGTTAACACTCGAGTAAGGTATGTGTTCCCTGGTATCGGAACAAATTCAGCTCAACAAGCATAACAGCCACTGCATTGCATTACTTGTGTTTTCCTGTGTTGTAATAATAATCTTGAGCTGTCTGCAGTCACTTGGTCTAGTGGTGAAACCTCTTTGTAGTTGTACAAGAGATCGGAAGTTCGACTCCCACAGACATCATATATATTACATCACTTAGTGATGGTTCTCATAGTCAAGTGTTTGATTGTAATATATATCAATAACCGTCTCCAAAAAAATAATAATCTTGAGCTCTCAGTTTGAAATGCCTACAATTCACCTGATTAAGCTAACATGATTCATAAACAACACGCAGGTGTACATTTCAACTATCAATTCCCATGTGCAATCATTGATTTCAAGATCGACCCGGGAACCAATTTCAAGATCGATCAGAAAGCACCACAACCAACACAAAGCCTACGAGAATTCACACATTGAGAACTCACACTAGAGTGGGGCTGTTTGGTCTCAGTGACAAGTATGTCCGCCGGGAGCGGCTCGGTCTCGGCCTCCTCGGCAGTGACCGCCCTGGATGAGACTGGAGCCAGCAGCCTCCGGAACGAGTAGTGGCGGGAGCAATCACCAGGTAGGGTGAGGGTGACGGTTCGGGAGGAGGATAGGAAGGTTTGTGGGATGGGAGTGAGAGTGGATGTGGGAGTGGGAGGTGGAGTGGGAAGGAAGCGGAGGCGATGGGAGGTGCGGAATTGGAGCGCGCATGCGGAGCAAGAGACCAGCTCCATTTTTTCCTTCTGGATAGAGATGGTAGGTGGTGATTCGTGCCGGAGAGGATGTCATGTAGATTTTTCGTGTGGAACATTTTGAGAAAAAAGGATTGTTAGGCCAGTAAATGGATAGGACATTTACATTTTACCAGTTTGTCCGCCTCGATCTCTCCCATTTCGTACACAAAAGTTTTTTTTAAAACGGTAATTGATATACATAGACCATGTCATTGCAAACATTTCGTATCTGAAGAGAGATGGAAGTTCCAGATCGACTACACCGCGGTAGTCGATTATTTGGAAGTGAAACCTATTATTCATTTATCTATCATTTATTTTATCTATATTCTTATAAGATATAAGTACTTATTTATTTGTCATTATATTATTTTAATCATTTTTTTTAAAATTTACTTTTAAAATTGTAAAATAAAGAACAATATTTTATATATTTATCTAACAATTTTAACTTGAATTTGTAACGAACACAATGTTTTAATTATGAAAAGTTATAATATTTGATAATATATATAATAATAGAATGTAATTTTATTTATTTATTTAAACACACAATATTCAAATTATTTGCTTAAACAAGTCGATTTACCTTACACGTCTTACATGATACAGTAATTGATGAGACGGGTAATAATAGAATCATAGAGAAAGTAAGTTTATATTTACCTCTGCCTAAATTTAAAAGACAATAGTATAAGTAATGCTATACCTACTCCATACTCACCTTATTTTACAAGCCTATGATTGGTATAAATCAAATCTTATAACAATTCATATGTCGTTAACATAACATCTTTAGTGGACTCATGCAAGATACACCAACATACACTAATCTTGTATCAATGATACAAGATGATACGACTAAATAATATGAGATTATATTGATGTGATACCAACTTATGTTGAAATGGTATAATTTCGTGTTATTTAGCTTGTATTATCCTATAAGAAGTTGAATTATACAAGATTATACTATTGTAATATCAACTTCAATCAAAATTATATAAAGTTATTCTCATATTATTCAATTTTTATCATATTTGTATCATTCAACTTGTATCATTCATTGTTATTCCCATATCATTCAATTCATATCATTTGATACTATTATTGTATCATTTAGTATTATTCTAATATCATTTAACATCATTTTTATATCATTTGACAATAGTCTTGTATCATTTGAGGATATTTTTATATCATTTGACATCATTTTTTTATTATTTAATGTCATTCTCACGGTGCTTAGTTGTAGCCATGGCAATCAAATCTCAATTACTAATGACTTATGATAGAATACCCCAACAATCCAACACGACATATTTCTCTCATGCATTTATAAAAAAACACATCTTATGCAGCATTTGTTCTTACCCTTTTTTTTTCCTTTGGTTTGATGCCTAATGAGTTTTTTTTTTTTTGGAGTTGCTACTTGCCATGATAAGTTCCTCAATCACAAAGTATTTCTAAAAGGAATTTGGAAAGAATGCTTGATGTTGTCTTTGACTCAAATTCTAATGTTTAAATTCCAAAAGAAATCATTTTATAACCACAACCTAAACGAAACAAGAAAATAGAATCAAGCTAACCGTAGAAACAGACACAACTTATGAACAGAATCGTTTCTTTAATTTGGTCATACAAATTTAACAAAAGTCAAAACTAGAAGTATGTAAGCTTCTGAAATAGAAATTAGCTTTTGTGAAAAAAGTCATAAATCTAAATTTAAACTAAATACAACTTAAGTGATTGCCAAAGCTTGTTGTAACAACTTATTTATTTATGGAATTCGTTGAAGTAAATTCAATTGGGATTACGTTATATCCTTATGTACTACTTAATTATACCAAACCTTCTAGAGTTTCGAGATCACCAAATGTCAATTGTGAAATTCACCTCCATGGGTTTCGCATAATGTGAGACATACATCCCATTGAAAAAATGTCTTGTATTGTCCATCTTGTATCCATATTCGTATCTATTTTTGAGATGATAATGATTATTTATATCCATGTTAAATGGATATAGATATGAATATTATTTTTCAAATCTCTATAATATTTATTATTTGTATTATATAAATATTACACATATATGTTTTCCAATTTAATTGTCACGTGTATAATAATCATCATCATCATCATCCGCTGATTTTCATGTGATTAGTTGTGTTGCATATAATTCAAGCATTAGGCATAAAATTCTTGATATTCTATAATGTCTTTTTTTCATTTGTATCTGTCTATTAATTATCCGTACAATATCTATATTCACATCTATTTTTTAAGAATATGAATATATACTTTTGATACTCAACTGACATTTATGTCTTTATTCATAATTCAAATGGATACAGTTAGAGAATGGAGTTTAGATAGCTGGTCAAGAAATAATTAGGGAAAGGAGTTTGCCACCATTGTTTCTACACCCATTCCTAAGTCATAGTTTCATGGCAAATATATAATAACTTAGAGCTGTTCAAGGGTTGGATTTTTATTCCACTAACGAGACAATACTGAAAAACCTAACTCGATAATCCCTAGGGCCTACGTTTGCACATTTATTGGTTTAAATTGTTATGTTTCCCTCGAAGATGCTCACATAATACACTTGTTTGCATAAAGACGTAGAAAGGAAGAACAAACCATCAAGCACTATAACTGCTTCCAACATATACATGATCAATTTCTTTATATTTCCAGAAACTGAAGTAAAAGCCATTTTATCGACTTGCTCATCTAATGGATTGGAATTTCAGATGACATTCATAATTCAAAAATGACTGTTGTACTCTATTGCAGTAGTATTTGGCAAGCAATTGACGTTCTGGACGCTGCTACTACTGGCTCTATTGCAGCAGCATTAGCATCAACGGTTAACCGAGCATGGCATTTTGACTCCCCTGTAACGATGCCATTTTGGACGCTGCCATTGAAGGTCACTGATCACTAATCAGACTTATCTGGATCATTGAAACAATTGCTTTCTCCAAGACTCCATTCCCTGGTCGTTACCATACATCACGGAGAGGTAGCCTAATAACCCATGTTACATTTCATGTCTCTGTTTTGTATTTAGCTGCCTTGTTACAATATCTTAATGATTAACCCTGCTTTAATTGTTCAGCTGATTAACACTGATAAGTTATCCTTTTATTGTTAACAATGCCCACGGCCTTTTAACGTCTTATACCATTACAGTCATTTCATTTACCCAAGCTGGCATCTGCAACGAAGGTGGCACGACCCATACCATCCAACAAGCCATTATAGAAATCTACGACCTATTAAAGAGCATAAACAAGTGACGTAGAATTAATTTACACAGGAAGACTGAAAATCAGAAGAAAAAATAATGAACAACAAAACATAAGAAATAAAGGCAAATAGGGATGGGAAAATGGCTAGTAAAAATATCACAAAATTGTTGAGAATGTCGGCATCTATAGACGCAATCTGCAGAGAACACAGCACAGATTGCCTGGACGATGCCTTCTTCATGTGGCGAGAAGGGTCTCTAAAAATGGCTCAAACACACACCATCTCCTCTTCTCTCCCTTCTCACATATTCATATCATAAATCCCATCTAGCATGATAAAATAGCACAGCACAAGGCATTCCAGAGAAAAATATTTCGGTGGTTCCAAGATAAAAGATGTAGGAAGTTCGGTAAGCGGATTTGTTGATCGAAGATGCAACACCCGACCAGTTTTTACTTCCCGTAGGATCTGGTTGATTTGGCTACAGCCACTTTGGCATTTCAAGATGGAGCAGATGAAGCACATGCTCCATCTTGGTACAATGCAGCCATAAATACCAAAAAAAAAAACAACAACAATATACATTACATTTCTTAAACTGCTAGATTACAGAAAACTTCTACTAAAATGTTACCCAAGAAAAAAATCAGAGAACATATAACAAGCAAGTGCATAGGGGGAAAACCAGAGCCAACAAGAAATGAGATTTTTCCCCCTCTTGTGTGGAGATGAAAGAATCAAGAACAGGGATCAGAACATGAAGGGAAGAAAAGCAAAGTCTGCGTGCAGTCGATGGACCAGTAAACCCTAAAATTGTGCGTTCGGCTAAGAGCTTGAATTTATAGAAAATCGGCAAAGGACACGGTAACCTATCTCGCGTTGCGAGTTTAACCAATGAAGCGCACACGTGTTCTTTTTTTCAGGAAATGGTGGAAGAGAATGGTTTTTTTTTTTTGATGTAAAGTTAAGGAGGTCCATGTAATTTTGACGTTTTTTTTTTTTTGAATAGTAATATAGTATTTTTCTCAAAAAAAATTTTAGGTATTTGCATGTACACCATCTTGTTGAAAATACACGAATATCATTATGATTTTGATAAATATATATATACCACTAAAATAGTGAATATTAAACACATATACCGTTGCCATCACACCTTTGGTTTATAATACAAATTAAGACCTCACTCATTTACATGAAATGACTAATCTATTTTCTTTTCAATTAACACCTATGTGTCAAAAATACTAGTACATTATTAAGATCTATCAAAAATGCACATATACCATTAAGATCTATCGAAAAATAAATGGATGCCATGCATCAATCCATTGCAGTTGAAGGATGCCAACGAGCTAAGTAGTGGAGGAAGTTGATGGATTGCTATGAGGAGAATAATTGTTAGAAGAAAAAGAAGTCCGTGAAAAAAGATGGGTTGCTCGAAAGAGAAAAAGTAGAGAGAAGAAGAAGAAGGATGATTGGAACTTGACGGAAGTTGAGAGAAAATGGATTGTTGGAAGGAAAAAAGGGTTACTTGAAAAAGAAGATGGTGTTACTCAAAGAAGAAGGGTTACTTGAAGAAAAAAGATAGTCACACATGTAATAAATCACATAATTTCTTTTTTTAATCATGATACAAATGAATCTAAATTCCTATTATAACATTAATAATATCATAAAAAAGAATCTACTTAAAATCCTTGATGTATGGCTAAATGACTTCTCTATATATACTAGTAAAAAAAATCTTTTAATCTACACTTATAAAATACAAAACAAAACACAAATAAATGACCACTCAAAATGTTACTCAACACACATACACCACGAAAATTTTAAAAAACAATACAAGGTAAAATCCATCTCTGCAAAAAAACAAACAAACTAAAAACTAAGCCATAACGTGTTGACAGAACACGTTGGCATGATGTGTCACCTAAATGCACAAAAACCACAAATCTACAACTGACATTTCAACATCGATATTGAAAATCAAAACCATGAGAAGGTGCAATGGACTAAAGTACCTATACATGCATCGCTACACTAATACTAGAAATCATCAACAAATCTTACTTGAAAATCACAACTCTATACCACACTAGCATTCCAATATTGAAACTCCAGACATTTGTTAAAAACCTCTGGAAAACATGATGTACATAAATGAGTCATAAAGATATGCATTAAAAAACGATATTAAATCTACTAAAATGCCAATATAACCACAAGCCTACGGAAAGTAAGCACATGAAAAAAGTGCTTTCAACAAACCAGATAAACTACTAATTTTTTGTTTGCAATCGACCTAAAACCTATCTAGGGAACAAAACAAAGAAAACCAAAAACATACACGTAAAACTCTAAGGTAGTATTTGGTAACAATTATTTTCCATGATTTATTGGAAATAATCACTTATTGATAAAAAGTTGAACCAAACACATGAAAAAACGTCAACTTATTTAAAAATGTCAACTTATTTCGCATATGTAAAATTCACCAAAAACATTGAAAATGAAAAGTTATAGGAGATAACTTCTTGAAAAAATTAGTTTTTCAATATAATCAATTTGCCTATAATCGTTACCAAATACAACTTAAGATATACATTGCAAAGTCACTCAACTCAAACTACCAAAGTTAGGTACACTATGGTTCTCAAATATCAAAGTCACAATAATTGAGACACAAAAAACATGATGCATCTTATCATAAAGCATGCATCCAAAAACACTATAAAGTCACAATGCAAAGCACTCAATTCTCTCTAAGTAATACAAAACGCAAGGTCTGAACCTACATACTCAATGTGCGGATTCTAAAAGCTCTATTACATACAAAACACCCAAACAATACACACACATGTGTCATGTTGCTAAAGCCCAAGGGACTGACATCGACAACAAGTTGACGAGTTACTCTACGAAGGAATCCATTCATCCTTGGTTCCTTTTCTCTGAAGAACTCTTACAACTTCCACTCTGAGATGTCATTAGAAGTGAGATACGTGCATATCATAGCCTGGCTAATTCTCATAAAGTATGCACAATCAATGTCTTTAGTACTTGGCCTACCTAAGGAAATCTAAACCCCTGATCCTGCCAACACCTTAGTCTCTATGTCCATGCCACACACTGACTCTCACCCTTGACCTTACGGGCATTCAATTTGAAACCGCAACCTAGGTGTCGCACATAACCCTCTAAAAGCAATAATCGTTCCTAGTTCGTCAATATTATTTTTCAACACCTTTGACTTCCAAGCATTAGTCTTAGTCTTATTAGTCCACAGATCTCAACCTCTTCTGCCTATTGGTCTCTACAAACAGAAATCAGTAGAAAACATTCAAAAACTCATTTGAAATAAAATGAAATATTACTCCAACTTAATTACCACAACTTCCTATTGTTCTAGCCAAAACGCATGAGCCAATTGTGCTACAGAAAAGCACCACAAGTGTACTAATAATTCAGAACAATTTGCTCAATACACAACAACAACCCAAACAAACTTCTATTGACTAGCAATCTAAGAGACTGAATAGAAGGCATAAAACACAATTAAAAGTTCATAAGAAGATTTCTCAATAACCAATAACAATAAATATAAAAAGGATAAAGTACAGTTTATCCTCCTCAACTATTCGTATTTTTTAACTTAGTACATTAAATTTTTGTTTTTACGACTTACGACTCTTAACTATGGTAAATTACATCAAACCCCCTTTTAGGTAAACGACATTAATTTTTTGCATGGTTTGACTGTTTTACCATTTGTAATTTACCATTCTAGGGTTAAATTACACTTTACCTCTTCAATTGTTTAAATTTTGCAATTTGGTACGCTAAACTTTTTCGTTACACCTTGGCCCTTTAATTATAGTAAATTACAATAAACCATCTTTCTAGGTAAACGTCGTTAATTTTTTGCTTTATTTGACCATTTTGCCCTCAATTATAAATAATCCCCATCTTAATTCAAACAAGTTGAAACCTTTGGTTGAGATATGCTTGATGATAATATGGAAGAAACTTGATTTTTTCTTGTGATGTTGACAAATATCAAGATCATCAATTTATCAAGAAAAAATAGGAAAAAAAAGTTTGGGAAAGAAGATGAAAGGAGAAAATCTTGGTGATGAAATTGAGTTTAGGGTTTATGATGCAGAAAAATAGGAGACGATAGGAAAGAAGGGTAAATTTGTTCCAAAAAAAATCTTGTAAAGGTCACATGACCTTTCAAACATGATGAAAGGATCTTATAGTTTAACATAGGTAATTGAAGGAGACAAGTTGTAACGAAAAAAGTTTGAGATACTAAGTTGAAACTTTTAAATAGTTAAAAGAGATAACTGGATGAAGATGGGAAGAACGGCAAATTTGTTCAAAAAAATTCTGGAATCCTTCAAACCTGACAAAAGGGGTCTTGTTGTTTAATAAAGGTAACTGAGGAGAGCAAGTTGTCATGAATAAAAATTTAGGGTATTAAACTAAAAAATACAGATAATTGAGGTAGGTAAACTGTAATTTATCATTATAAAAATAAAAAACACAAACCAGCTATCTAAAAAAAGAATCTCACAAAATCTGCAAATTATACTTTTTGGGTATTAAACTCATCTAAAAGTATCAATATTATATATCAAATCAAAGGTATTGAAATCTAATTTACAACAAGACAAATCTTATAGAAATTCGATATCCAAAACTCAAGGTATACCCAAATGAAGACATAGATGTCATTCAAGAAGACAAAACACACCAGAAATAATCCATGCATCTAGCATATCAAATAATTTCAGAAAATTCGATACAAGCTACTAAAATGAAGATTAATGAATTATTTATCATACGCAACTAAAAATTCTATATTTTGATATCTAAAACTCAAAATATCCATAATAAAAGCCAACACATTATTGCAATGAACAGTGTCACTGTAAGATCAAAAGTTCCATTAATTTCCAAATTGAGCTTGAAAATTCTTCAATAAATATTGCAAATCATGCTCATAGTAATATTCATTACGCTACAACAATTTCACAACTCTATTTGCAATAAAAGAACCATGGTGAAGCTTATACCTTGGATCCAAGGCATACGAATCCATCACTGCCACTGGTAGTTCAAGCTCATCGTTGCTCTAATTGTAGACACCTCGATTTTTGAGACGACTTGTTGATAGATCCAGTGACAATGAATTCAAATCTTACTTTCTTAAAAACCAGAATCCTCCAAGTGTATCAAACTAACCTAGAGTCATAGACTAGTCCCCAAAATTAAATCCAGCATCCTACTTAGCACATTTAACCGGTATAGCTAGATGGCACATCTTATAAGTACATTGTTTGTAGCACACTAGTATGACACATCTTATTGGAGCACTAACTAAGCACACCAGAGTAGAGCACTTACCTGGCACACCTATGTGGCGCACATACCAGGCGCACCTCACTTGCACACCTAGCTGGCGCACATAGATGGCGCACTAACTCGATTCCAGGTCGGTGGCTGTTCATTTGTCTAGCGAAACTCCAATCATTATACCCATAATTTGCTATAACTTTCAACCATTATCAGCATAATGATCAATCTCTTGGTCTTAGGGGAGTCCTTTGAGTTCTTGACCCTTTAGAACTTCCAAGCTCCTCCCTAAATAAACCCTTGGTAGTCGTTGGGAAAAAGGGTTGGAAGAAAAGAGAAAGTAAGAGCCTTTGCATCCAACACAAATGTTGACAAATCTTATTTTGATGATAACAATTTTGTTGTGTTTAAGCACAGGAGACTATATACGGCCATATGAAGAAAGCAAATACTAAATTGTAAAACAATCATATATGTAAGTGTTATGAGATGTAAGATCACATATTTGTATTCATGAGATATAAAAACAATGTATTGAGATGTAAAGGAAGAAAGGATATGTAAGTTTAAAGTCACATGTAAATCGGCATACCGAATATTTTCGGAATACCTATTCAAGAGAAAACGACACATCAGACGGCACACCGAAATTCAAAGAACAAAGAAAGCTGAACGCAAAAAACGACATACCGAAACATTTCGGAATACCGAATCAGGAGAAAACGGCACACCGAAATTCAAGGAACAAAGGAAGCTGAAAGTAAATTCGGCACACCGAAACATTTCGGAATACCGAATTAACCCGACCATTACATATTTCGGTCGACCGATGATTTTCGGCATACCGAATCTTATGTCAGTAAGCAAAAGATTTACTAGTCATTAGTCACATTTAGGGGCAAGCTTAACACTATAAATTAAGGTCCATACGCACCTCACAAACCACTGATTTTCATTGAGCTATCATATTTCTAGTGCTTCAAGCGAGTGAATCAAAATTCCATCCATACTTCACTTCAAGTCACATTGAGCTTCAACTCCCATTCCGACAAAGCTTGACAAGCAAGGGTGAGATCACAAGTTGTGCAAGGGTCACTCTCACCATCAAGTGCTTTGAGTTATACTCCAGAAAGGAGAAGGAAATTGTTATTCGAGGCAACAAGCAAGGTAAATTAGTTGCTTGTAAAATTCTAGTTATTAAATAAAAGAGTTAAGTCACAAGTAGGGAACTTGAGGAGTGGACTAAGCCGAGGTTGGCTGAACCACTATAAATTCTCTTAGTACTTGTAGTTGAATGTTTATGTGATTGATTTTTATCTTCTTAAATTTGCACATTAAAGTTAAAACTAATCAAAAATCAGAGATTCTCTATTCACCCCCTTCTAGAGAAGCTTTAGTATCCTACATTTGATATCAGAGTAAGGTTATCTAGATATAGACTAATTGTCTACTAGATGGCTTCTCCCTCATATCACAACATTGTAGAAGGTCAAAGCATAAATAGACCTCCTTGTTTGATGGAATAAATTACAACTATTGGAAGTGTAGAATGATAATCTACTTGAAATCTATAAATTTTGAGTTATGGGATGTTGTTATAAATGGATTCACCTTAAGCTCAAAATCTTTTAAAGAATGGAGCAATGAAGAAAAAATCCTAACTCAATTAGATGCAAAAGGTCTAAATATCTTATTTTATACTGTAAATCAAGAACAATTTAATAGAATTTCCAATTGTAAAACCTCACATGAAGCTTGGCGTGTTTTACAAGTCACTCATGAAGGAACTAATCAAATAAAAGAAACCAAAATTAACATGCTATTCCACAAATATGAATTATTCAAAATGAATCAAAATGAAACCATAGGTGAAATGTTTACTAGATTTAATGAGATCACCAACACCTTACAATCTCAAGGTAAAGAATATTCTCAGAGTGAGCTTGTTAGAAAAGTTCTTAGGTCTATTACTCCCGATTGGGAAAAGAAAACCACGACTATTGAAGAGGTTAAGGATCTTTCTAACTACTCACTTGAGAATTTTATTGGAAACCTCACATCTTATGAAGTGCAAATGAAAGAAAAAGAAAATGAGAAATCATTTAACAAGAAATCCATTGCCCTAAAAACCACCACTGACTCAGATGATTCAGATAATGAAGAAGATGAAGAAATGACTATGCTAACTAGAAAGTTTAAAAAAATTATAAAAAGAGAAAAATTTCAAAAGAAAAAGTATACTATTGAAGCTCCTCTATGCTTCAAGTGTAATAAACCTGGACATATTAAAAACTCCCTTACTAAAAACTAGAACATTTAAAAAGGATAATAAGAATAAAAAGAAGGCCCTTCAAGCAACCTGAGATGAAAGTGATTCATCTTCCGATGAAGATTCATCTTCAGATGGGAAAAGAGCAAATATGTGCTTCATGGCCCTAAATGATGTTTATGATTCATCTCGAGCTAATGAAGATTATTCTATGGATGAATTAATTGAAGGATTTAATGAACTATATCAAAAATACAAGTCCTTGAAATCAAATTACAAAGAATCAAATTTAACCATCACATCCCTCAAAAATCAAAATGAATCATTAATAAATGAAGGGAAAATACTTATTGATGAAAATCATATAACTTTTATGCAATTATACTTATCATGTCTTGTTTTTGTATTATTGGATGAGATATATGCTTGCCTTTGTTGTTTTTTTTTATTGAATCTCAAAGATATGCAATATTTGGTGGATTCATGTTTTATTCATATTTTAGATGCAATAGGACTAATTTAATGGGTTCATTCCCCTTTTTGTTGCATTCATCTATGTTGTTCTTTTTGCATATGTTTTGGTGCTGGCTTTGTGCATTAGTTATAGTCTTATGATTTTTATCAAAATAGGAATATGTGGTCTTATGTAAGGCTTCTTACCTTTGAGCATAAGACTCATGTCATGGTGTCATGGGTTGCCACTCTTTCTTTTATGACTTTATGAAAGAGAAATGAACCTATATGTGATCAGGCTTTTTTAGATATTTAGGATGCGTTTTCAGATGGTATTAAACATATTTGCAAGATTTCATATAGTATGGTATATCAGTCAAGCTTACCATCTGTTCTGCAATTTTTGGGTCTCACTTCAGTGGCACATATTGTCAACACACCTTAGTAGAGCACTGAAGTGGCGCACTAGACAGAAGCACCATCCTAGCGCACCAAACAGGCGCACCTACCTGTTTTAGTGCACCAACAATGGTTTTTTGACATGGTATTTAGTATTGTTCCCGATTTGGTATGTCATTGATTTTCTTTGTGTGTTCTCCTGGATATATCAGGATAACACATGTCTGATTTCATACTTATCTATGCAAGATAGCTTAGGTTTTGCATGTAGCAAAGCGATGACGTTAGCCACTCAATATTACTGGATTTATGATTATATCAGTGCAATATCTTTGCACCGATGTTTGATCCACAACTTGAGTGACCTTTCAGAGTATTAGGACACATCCTACAGTCTCTCTGCCCATGTCTAGCATAAGACACAGCATGTATATAGCATTGCATTGCATATTGACTTCGGATGTACAGAAACAGGTTGAAAACCAACATTTCCACATGAATAAACGAAGAAGTCATAAAAGACTGATTTCTTGGACACATGGGGGTGTTTAATACCTTTCCTGCGAGTAACAGGGATTCTTGCCCAATGTTTGGTTCATGATGACCTTTTCCATTGGTTTGTTGCATAATTTTAGTGTTTTAAAACGATTTTCCTCGTCTCCAGTTTTTAAGTAGACTAGGTGGCGACTCCTGCATTTTTATCATTGCTTTATCGCTTTTTGCTGTGACTTCTCTAGCCCTCGCGCATTTAGCCTTTCGCGCCACACTCGAGGCTGTCGCTAGTATGGTTACACCAATCAAGCACTACCACACCTTCCTTAGTTCAAGATCTATTTCCAAAAGCAGCCACAATCCATCCACAATAATAATTTAACAACTCAGTACATAAAAGGAAAGAGATAACACTTAAACACTAGATTTTCTTCATCACCTTTGTTATACTTGTTGTATCCACTTCTATAGCCCCATCCGCAACCCACATGACTTGATTATGAAGTTGGGACTTCAGGGAACGTCAGAGAACCTTCTTCTTTACTTCTACCATACATGCAAAGACTAGATAAGTAATAGCCAAGCCTCCACCATAAGATCTCTTCTTCTTCCTGATTTTTCTGCTCCCTCGTTCGTCTCTCCTTATTCTCTTCCTCTTCTAAACTTCTCTCCTTCTAAAGAGACATGTAATAGATGGTTGAAGTCCATTAAATATTTATAAATGACCAAGACCAATTCATAAATATTTATTAGAATATTCTTTTTCTTGCTTGCAATACTTACACCTAACAAATAAAACTTTCACTTTCACTTTTACTTTCTTACAATTCTAAACATTAGATGTTCGTTTTTTTATTTTCTTATATAGAATTAAGTTTTTTGTGTTTGTTAGATCCTCAATAGGTTGTTCGCAAGAATCTTGTATGGAAGGATTACTTAGGGCAAGTGAAATCATGATACCTATATGATGGAACATATGTATAGAAAATCACATAAGTGATAAGACACAATTTTAATTCTCAAAACATATGTCATATAAATCGACCATTGAAATTCAAAACAATTTTAACACACCTACTCAACCAGATGCTCAAGAATACATTATCAATTTGTCATTGCGAAAATCGACCATTGCCATCGTGATAATAATAGACAACTACCATTACAAAACCCGATCACTAAAAACCTTTATGCCATTTTAATTAATATCCTCTCTAGTCTTTATCCCCGCTTTAGTCTTTATCCAAACAAAATATCATGTCAAAGGGTTGAATCAATGGAGCGTTGGTTCCCAAAATAATCATGGCAACGAGAGGAGACTTCTAACCAGGAACAAGATTTCAACGTGGGACTGCGAGATCGTAAGAAAGAAGGATGCAGGATTTCAATGTGGGGCTGTAACATTACAAGAAAGACGGATGTAAGATTTCGACAAGAAACTTGACATTTATTTAAGTATATGTATATATTATTAATACTATGAATATCTGGACAATGTCTCATTGTCACAGTGACTAGGAGAACTTTAAATTCACCACAGGTCCCAAATTCGAATCCTAAGACATGCATAAAAATTACTGTTTACAAAAAATATTATGAATATCAGTAAATTATTTATATGCTAAAATATGAAATACAATATCTGTATCTATATCCAATCAAAATTAAAATATCATGTCCGGTACCGTATTGGCATATTACTGCAGACAACTTTGGTATCCGCCCAACTCACCTCTCGGTACTACAGGGACTCATACCAACCCCTGCCCACCATCTGCCCCCTCGAGGTCCTCTACCATGGAGGGCGTCGGCGCCCGTCTGGGGCGGTCGTCGACGCGCTACGGTGGCCCGACGACTGTCTTCAGCGGGCCGGTGAGGAAGTGGAAGAAGAAGTGGGTGCAGGTCCCAAGCCCTAGCAGCAACAACAGCGCAAACCACTCCGGTGCTGGGAACGGGGGTGCCAACAACAGCAGCTCCCATCTCGTGCTCTACAAGTGGACCCCAATCTCTTCGAGTAATGGCAACAGTAATGGCGCACCGGCTGCCCCTGCCGTCGCTGCTGGTGCTAGTGGGAAGGAGGCGGAGAGCGCCGTGGCGGTGGAGGAGCGGCCTCAGAGGAAGTTTCGATATGTTCCGGTAATTGTCCAAGATCTCTGTTTTTAAGTTGTTTGCTGTTTTATTTGCATTCAAAACGAGGAAAACAAGATGGATTGCTTGCTGCATGTGCTCCAGTTGTGCGGCGGAACCTTGGAGTAGAACTTGGATGGGTGTGATGTAAGATATGTTCGTTGAATTTATTTTGTTGGGACACTTGCGGGGAAGTGTGGGTTAGAGTAGAGAAAGACAATGTGAGTGAGCTAGGTGAGAGAGTTGACAAAGGAGTAACTTGTTGTTAGGTTATTGACAGTAAAATAGGAAATGGCTTGGGGATAGGTAATAGTTTTAGTTTTGTGTTAAAAGTGGATGTGCTATATTAAAACGATTATCACAGATCTTCAGTTGATATCACGAGGACTTGACTGGAATAGGTGGTTGTCACAGATCTTCAGTTTGTTAAAAGAGTCGACAACACTTTAAGTTGATATCTTTTAATAATTGTCCCTCTTTTTGTACACATTTCTTATCCATAGATAAATGTTATTTGTATATAACATACATAAATGGATCTCTTTGTATCTTAGATATGTAAAAAAATTGATCCTTGCTTGGTTCACATCCTCTGCTAGTATGTTTCTAATGATATAAAAGTAAGCGCCTTCCTGAATTTCTCTCCTAGCAATCTATGAACCTTAATGCGACATGGTGAGAATAAATTTTCCAGGGAGTTATCCCCATTTTCTTACAAAAAACACAACATAGGTCATCAGAGTTTGACGGTTTCCTAAAACATTTTATCTATTTGTACATGGATGGAGCCAACAAAACAACCAAACGTTCAAAGGCCTGAGGATTTGCCAAATACAGAAGACCTTTGGGAAGACCCACCTCTGCCACACCATCCTTCATTAATAAGTTGTGGTACCCCATGCTAACTGTAGGCTCGCCAAAGCTCAATCCTATCCACTTGTGATTATATCAGGTGCTAAGGTGCATCACATTGATAGACTTACAATGGGTTCTCACATTCGTGTTTGATTGATCTTTAATTTATAAAGCCCAAATACTTAAGTGGGAATAATGGGTTGCACCCTGTTATATTAACCATTTATTGAGCAAAGTGTGTCTAATGTTCTAAACAATATGATTATGATTACTTTTCTACATACATTTGTTCCTCCCATATACAATTTATGTGACATTTTATGGCACGTATTAGACAATATGTTCATTGATAGTTAATTAGGATTCACGTAAAATTTATATTGGCTTCCCTCTTTGATGCAACTTATGTCTTTGAAAATCTCGTAATAAAATGTAAGACTCCTTTGTCTTATTGGGTATTTCCCCAATGGTTGATCTAGGATTTTTCCTAGGGTGAGGCATAATTATACGGACAATAAATCTTTCAAAATAAATATAATAGAATAATAAAATTTAAATGTTATTGAAATATCATTACCCAAATCATAGAGTTCCTCGACACAGACGTATACACTGAAAGCGTTTCATTATTGTTTCATTGTCAATTTGATTGGTCATGTTATGTTTATTGTAAATAATCAAACAATCATTCATGAAATCATCCATTATTTTGTTTCTTAAACAACTTTGATAATTTTCATCGTAGAAAATATATACGCACTATTGAAACGATGATGCTTCTCATCAAAGTTTATGTATAGAATTGCATGACCTTTAGTCCTTTTGGTTCACATAAAGGTTTATTCAGATCTGCACATCTAATTTTGTTATACTTATTCACATCATAATTGGCTATCGATGGTCTCAAATTAAGATCTGAAATCAATTTTTCTGGTTTAAATTTTAAAGATACCTTCTTCAATCTCAAAGTAGGTGTTTCATTACTATTGGGTTTGTCTCTAACTGATGAGAAGTTCTTTTTTTTGAATCTTTTAATCAAATATTTGTCCATAAGTGTTTGTAAAATATAGCTACACATAAATAAAAAAGATAATACTAAATAAACAAAAAAAAATTTAAATAAAGTATAATACCACTAGATGAAGATGAACCAATTCAAGTGCTACAACAGCTAGACTGGTTTTTTCCAATTAGTCCAAGTCTCCAAGAGAAATAATCCGAATGTTACAACAGTACATAAGCACAACTGTTGGAAGGAAAAAAGATTACTATTAAATTTTTGTACAATTGTCAGAAGTCACAACACCACAACAACACAACTGCTAGCAAATCCACACAATAACATCAGCAACAACTATGGCGAATTACATTGGATGGTTAATTGATTGGAGAATGGAGACTCAGATAATATATCTTCTATTAGATTTTTCTTATATTGATGTACAAAGTGTTGGGTAAGAATATTGACCTTCTAGTGTTCATCTTATGGCACCCTTGAAATACCAAAAAAATTGGAGGAATTTTTTTCTATAGAAAGGAGGAATTTGTTGTGTGCATTTTACTTGCCGAGTTGTTGAACAACATGAGTTTTTGTTTGACATTAGCATTTAACACTTGTTGAAGGAAGCAAAAACAAGAGGAGCAAATGTGAAAATAATTAAATAAACCAATGGCTTCTTAAATCTCAATCTAAACGACAAATCTTAGAGTCTTGGAGAGTCGTAGAGAGTAGTAGTTGAGTAGATGACAGAGGACTCACGAACTTAGAGGATGAGAGGAGGCTCGTCGCCCATCGGAGACTCTAATAGAGGAGAGTAGTAGACTCGTTAGGCGTCGACTTGTCATCGTCGGAGGAGGACTATTCTGTTAGGCGATGCAGGCTGCGGTTGTGGTGCGAAGCCATGTCGATGTGGACTACAATGCGACTATGTGAAATTGTATCGAGTGGTTGGGGAGGTAAGGATTTTGGTCATGGATTAGGGTTGTTGTGTCAGTCATGTGACGGGTGAGGCATTTATGAGTAAATTGCATTTTAGGTTGGATAAATTATATATTACCCTTTTATTTTTTAAAAATTAAGGTGAAACACGTACCTCACATGGCCTATATATAAGTCTACCATTGTATCTCCCTTATTTACCTAAGCTCTTTTTACGATATCTTGGGAGTCTTTTTTAGCTTGCTTACATCACCTTAACTTGCATAAATGACCAATTTGAATTTACTTTTAGACAAATGATCTTTTAGATTTTAGAGTAATTTCCTTAATGGTATCTTTAACTATTCTTATTTTTTTGACTTTAGTACTCTCAACTATAAAACCAGTCATTTTGGTATCCTTAGCTATTATTATTAGTTAATTTAATCATTCTGTTAGGAAATGTTAGAAGAAATGGATCCTTATATGGATCTTTATGTTATCCAGTTAATAGGTTGCTTGTGGGTTAAGTATATCTTCTCCTATATATAGGAGATTGTAATCCTTTGTTATGAAATAATACAGTGGTTTCTTGTCTCATTTCACATGGTATCAGAGCCTAGGAAAAACCCTAGGGTTCGAGAGAGATAGGGTGTGTGCACAGTAGCTGCCATCGCTGTTGGTAGACTTCTATCACAACAGTACCGTCGGCGGCGGCGGATCCATACGAAACCCCCCTCTTTTGTCCACTTTTCCCATTCAAAGCCTAGATCTATGTTGTTCTGTGGCCACCGGCCCTGTCCCTTCCTGTCCAGGCCATTCGTGGGTTCCGCAGGCTCCGTCCGTGTCTCCCGTCAGTCCCGCAAGGCTCGTCCAGGCCATTTGCGGGTTTCGTCGACTCCGTCTAGGCCTCCCGCCATTCCCCTGCCGCCTCCGCCCTCCAGACGTGTCGCCGACCCTCGTCCAGGCCAGTCCAGGCCTCTGCCGACGTTGTCTAGCCCTGTCGTCGTCGAGGAAGGGGGGAGAGGAAGTAGGAAGAGAGGGAGAAGAGGGGGAGAGGATGCGTACCATCGTCCAGTCCAGTAAGAAAAACACCACAAGTCCTCTGTAAACATTTCTTCGTCCCTAAATCTGCTTCTCTCCTGTCCCTTGAGAAAACCCTAACCTAGCATCCATCAGCCAATCCACCACTGTCTGCACCTTTGGTCGCTGTGTTCGTCGCCGTTTAGGCCCCACCCGACGTCGTCCACCCTTTTCCAGGTTTTTCCCGCAGTCGGTAGCCACCACCGGACCGTCTAGGCTCTTGTCCAGCACCTGTCGAAGCTTCCTCTTCCTCCGGCTGTCCACGCCAGCACCGTCCAAGACCTGTTCTGCCTCCGTCGGCCCTGTCCAGGGCCTTTCCCGCCTCTGTCGGCCCTGTCCAGGGCCTTTCCCGCCTCTGTCGGCCTCTCCTTGGTCAGCCCAGACGACCAGTAGTGTCGTTCGACCAGTCTAGGCCAAGCGTGGCAGCCGCGACCCCTCTAGTCTCCTCCAGTCTCCATCAGTCCATCCGTCGGGGTAGTCCAGCCCCTCTCGAGTGCCGATGAGCCCCTCATAGTCCTCTCCAGTTCGAGCGTCGGGGCAGTCCTCATTGGGGTTTTTTTGGGATCTCGTTGCTGTCGTCGTCTCTGTTTCCGTCACCAGGTGTTGCTGCGTCGGGCAAGAAGAAGATGGAGATCAAGGAGGGAGAACCAAGAAAGCTAAAGAAGGTAAAAAGGGGGGGGGGGGGGGGGGGGGA